>JAJQOW010001078.1:0-52500 GCA_037975125.1 Latrodectus hesperus | reverse complement strand
ACACAGTCACACACAAATGTTACTGATCCCATATTTGGTATCAGTTACATTTTGAAATTCCGCAACAGGGGTGATATCATTCATATACTTGTTAAAAGGGGTTATACATACAATAGAAAGTATTCTAACTCTACAGTACGCAAGCACGCACGCACACACACACACAGTCACACACAAATGTAACTGATACCATATTTGGTATCAGTTACATTTTGAAATTCCGCAACAGGGGTGATATCATTCATATACTTGTTAAAAGGGGTTATACATACAATAGAAAGTATTCTAACTCTACAGTACGCAAGCACGCACGCACACACACACACACAGTCACACACAAATGTTACTGATCCCATATTTGGTATCAGTTACATTTTGAAATTCCGCAACAGGGGTGATATCATTCATATACTTGTTAAAAGGGGTTATACATACAATAGAAAGTATTCTAACTCTACAGTACGCAAGCACGCACGCACACACACACACAGTCACACACAAATGTTACTGATACCATATTTGGTATCAGTTACATTTTGAAATTCCGCAACAGGGGTGATATCATTCATATACTTGTTAAAAGGGGTTATACATACAATAGAAAGTATTCTAACTCTACAGTACGCAAGCACGCACGCACACACACACACAGTCACACACAAATGTAACTGATACCATATTTGGTATCAGTTACATTTTGAAATTCCGCAACAGGGGTGATATCATTCATATACTTGTTAAAAGGGGTTATACATACAATAGAAAGTATTCTAACTCTACAGTACGCAAGCACGCACGCACACACACACACAGTCACACACAAATGTTACTGATACCATATTTGGTATCAGTTACATTTTGAAATTCCGCAACAGGGGTGATATCATTCATATACTTGTTAAAAGGGGTTATACATACAATAGAAAGTATTCTAACTCTACAGTACGCAAGCACGCACGCACACACACACACAGTCACACACAAATGTAACTGATACCATATTTGGTATCAGTTACATTTTGAAATTCCGCAACAGGGGTGATATCATTCATATACTTGTTAAAAGGGGTTATACATACAATAGAAAGTATTCTAACTCTACAGTACGCAAGCACGCACGCACACACACACACAGTCACACACAAATGTTACTGATACCATATTTGGTATCAGTTACATTTTGAAATTCCGCAACAGGGGTGATATCATTCATATACTTGTTAAAAGGGGTTATACATACAATAGAAAGTATTCTAACTCTACAGTACGCAAGCACGCACGCACACACACACACAGTCACACACAAATGTAACTGATACCATATTTGGTATCAGTTACATTTTGAAATTCCGCAACAGGGGTGATATCATTCATATACTTGTTAAAAGGGGTTATACATACAATAGAAAGTATTCTAACTCTACAGTACGCAAGCACGCACGCACACACACACACAGTCACACACAAATGTTACTGATACCATATTTGGTATCAGTTACATTTTGAAATTCCGCAACAGGGGTGATATCATTCATATACTTGTTAAAAGGGGTTATACATACAATAGAAAGTATTCTAACTCTACAGTACGCAAGCACGCACGCACACACACACACAGTCACACACAAATGTAACTGATACCATATTTGGTATCAGTTACATTTTGAAATTCCGCAACAGGGGTGATATCATTCATATACTTGTTAAAAGGGGTTATACATACAATAGAAAGTATTCTAACTCTACAGTACGCAAGCACGCACGCACACACACACACAGTCACACACAAATGTTACTGATCCCATATTTGGTATCAGTTACATTTTGAAATTCCGCAACAGGGGTGATATCATTCATATACTTGTTAAAAGGGGTTATACATACAATAGAAAGTATTCTAACTCTACAGTACGCAAGCACGCACGCACACACACACACAGTCACACACAAATGTTACTGATACCATATTTGGTATCAGTTACATTTTGAAATTCCGCAACAGGGGTGATATCATTCATATACTTGTTAAAAGGGGTTATACATACAATAGAAAGTATTCTAACTCTACAGTACGCAAGCACGCACGCACACACACACACAGTCACACACAAATGTAACTGATACCATATTTGGTATCAGTTACATTTTGAAATTCCGCAACAGGGGTGATATCATTCATATACTTGTTAAAAGGGGTTATACATACAATAGAAAGTATTCTAACTCTACAGTACGCAAGCACGCACGCACACACACACACACAGTCACACACAAATGTTACTGATCCCATATTTGGTATCAGTTACATTTTGAAATTCCGCAACAGGGGTGATATCATTCATATACTTGTTAAAAGGGGTTATACATACAATAGAAAGTATTCTAACTCTACAGTACGCAAGCACGCACGCACACACACACACAGTCACACACAAATGTTACTGATACCATATTTGGTATCAGTTACATTTTGAAATTCCGCAACAGGGGTGATATCATTCATATACTTGTTAAAAGGGGTTATACATACAATAGAAAGTATTCTAACTCTACAGTACGCAAGCACGCACGCACACACACACACAGTCACACACAAATGTAACTGATACCATATTTGGTATCAGTTACATTTTGAAATTCCGCAACAGGGGTGATATCATTCATATACTTGTTAAAAGGGGTTATACATACAATAGAAAGTATTCTAACTCTACAGTACGCAAGCACGCACGCACACACACACACAGTCACACACAAATGTTACTGATACCATATTTGGTATCAGTTACATTTTGAAATTCCGCAACAGGGGTGATATCATTCATATACTTGTTAAAAGGGGTTATACATACAATAGAAAGTATTCTAACTCTACAGTACGCAAGCACGCACGCACACACACACACAGTCACACACAAATGTAACTGATACCATATTTGGTATCAGTTACATTTTGAAATTCCGCAACAGGGGTGATATCATTCATATACTTGTTAAAAGGGGTTATACATACAATAGAAAGTATTCTAACTCTACAGTACGCAAGCACGCACGCACACACACACACACAGTCACACACAAATGTTACTGATCCCATATTTGGTATCAGTTACATTTTGAAATTCCGCAACAGGGGTGATATCATTCATATACTTGTTAAAAGGGGTTATACATACAATAGAAAGTATTCTAACTCTACAGTACGCAAGCACGCACGCACACACACACACAGTCACACACAAATGTAACTGATACCATATTTGGTATCAGTTACATTTTGAAATTCCGCAACAGGGGTGATATCATTCATATACTTGTTAAAAGGGGTTATACATACAATAGAAAGTATTCTAACTCTACAGTACGCAAGCACGCACGCACACACACACACACAGTCACACACAAATGTTACTGATCCCATATTTGGTATCAGTTACATTTTGAAATTCCGCAACAGGGGTGATATCATTCATATACTTGTTAAAAGGGGTTATACATACAATAGAAAGTATTCTAACTCTACAGTACGCAAGCACGCACGCACACACACACACAGTCACACACAAATGTAACTGATACCATATTTGGTATCAGTTACATTTTGAAATTCCGCAACAGGGGTGATATCATTCATATACTTGTTAAAAGGGGTTATACATACAATAGAAAGTATTCTAACTCTACAGTACGCAAGCACGCACGCACACACACACACACACACACAAATGTAACTGATACCATATTTGGTATCAGTTACATTTTGAAATTCCGCAACAGGGGTGATATCATTCATATACTTGTTAAAAGGGGTTATACATACAATAGAAAGTATTCGAACTCTACAGTACGCACGCACGCACGCACGCACACACACAAATGTAACTGATGCCATATTTGGTATCAGTTACATTTTGAAATTCCGCAACAGGGGTGATATCATTCATATACTTGTTAAAAGGGGTTATACATACAATAGAAAGTATTCGAACTTTACAGTATGCACACACACACACACACACACACACACACACACACACACACACACACACACACACACACACACACACACACACACACACACACACACACACACACACACACACACACACAGTCGCTTGGAATTGGAATAAGCGTTTTAATTTAGGGCTTAAATATTGCTCCTATTTTACTTTTAATTCCTTTTTTGAATGTGAATTAAAATTAAATACAAAAACAAAATTGAAAAAAAAGAGATAATTACTATAAAATGTGTTTATTTTATTTGCACACAGGAATATGAAATAATAAAAATATTAATTACAGTAAAGCATTGTTAAACATCAGGACATGTCTCTATTATTGATATTTATCTGTCATGCGATTTTTCAACTCGTATTATTTCGTGTTTATGATAAATGCTTCTCAAAAAAATGATTTTCAGATCATTATCAGCTTTCCTGCAATTCTGTTGTCGACAAATCATTGTAACAGACGGAGAAATGTGTGTATCAGTTTTTAACAAGCATCACATAGAGGACGCTGTTATGGACTATGTCTGTCATCGCACCGTTTCTGCGCGCGTGCAGACGATAACGATTCACGCCTGCTCAAGATATCTTATCGGCGTCATTGGCCTTTTGTCATTCACAGCTTTATTCCGATTCTTATCATAATCGTTTGCTGAAAGACTGTGAAGATGGAATAATTTCACTCTCTTCCCGAAATTCCCTTCACTTTATTTATATTTTCTCTCTTCATTCTATTTTTTTTTATTTGTCTTATCTCAATGAGGGGGAAAAATACTCAAACATGTATTACACTGTGAGCGCATTTATCCCTAAAAAAGTTTTAAAGACGCGATAAACGAAGCGGTATTTGCTTGCTCTGTAACACCGACGACAAACTAATGCGTTGTTGGAAAATCAATTATTGATAACTTACGAGAGGAACTTTTTTTCCCTAATATCCCCAATAAAATCTCTTTTGATATATTTTTCATTCAGTCGACGATAGTTGAATCTGCGAAGCTCTAGCTTGATAAGTGGGAACTTAAATTCAATTCTCGTTAATCAAGAGGGAAATAATTTATCATTGTTATCAGTTTATAAATAAAAAATTAAACATGGTTTATTTAGACTTTTGGTTTCAGTTTGATTAATGTCTTTTTAACAAATTTGAAATTGATAAGCCATTTTATAATTGGATTTAAGGTGTTTGAAATTTTCATGGATGTATGTGTGTGGCGATTTCCTAAACTGATATTTATCGATTTTGGCTATTTAAGTAATTTTATACCCATTTACACCTTATTTTTATTGTGATATTCAAACGATTTTTGTTTTGTAAGTATTTTAGAAAATTTATTTCTTTTTGCTTTAATTTCTTGGTACATTTTTACTATCGAGTTTAGGAAGTAAACATCACCATGTCTTTAGCATTTGGCGAAAAATATGAAACTAAAATAATCTCATTAAGGGGGGGGTATTTAAAATTTTCATATTCACCATAAAAAAAAACCTCATTGGAATAAACTTTGGAAAATGTAACTCCAGTAAGGGTCACGGTAATTAAGTGGTAGGACAATGTTCCCGAAAAAATATTCCTATTTCAATCCTAAGTTTAAATTGTTACCATAATCTTTAATGAGGATTTTTGGCAGTTTCTTTAAATCTATATCCTTCGTTTGGATGATTTTCATTTAAAATCTACAAAAATAAACAAGCCTTTTTGTCGCTTTTAAATCAAAATCACCCAAGTCAGTTGCACTTAGTATACAATAATTAAGTGTATTACTTAATTATTGTATTGTAACTTGACTTTTGATTGTGAGGCCTATAGACAAAAGGCAACTTTCTAGAGTCTACGAGTTTTTTTTAATTGATTCCAGATTTTAAAATTTTTATTTTTTAAAAAATTATAAAATTTTTTTATTTAAATATGTTACTTCAAAGAACAAATACTCTTCAAAACCAAGATTTTGAAGTGATTAATAATATTAAAATCCTTTTTGAATAGGGTAGGTGTTTGGGAGTTTTTTGGACTTCAAACTTCGTAGTTTACTGTCTGTGTATAATTTTTTATAGGAAGGTTAAGCGTATTGGATGCATTAAAACTTTGTGACCACTTTCACCCGTTAAGCTACTCTTATTCATCTTCAAACAGGTAGTTGTGGCACCTGTATATTCCTTGTATCTATCCCAGAGTTGAGCTTTTACCAGTTAGTGGAAGCAGTAGCGTCTTTTGTAATTTAGAAGCATTGACCAAATAGAAGAACCACTTATACTTGACATCCACCCCTAGAAATATCATTTCCCTTAAAGGGCATTGCGACTTAGAGGACATTGCGACTTAGAGGACATTGCGACTTAGAGGACATTGCGACTTAGAGGACATTGCAACTTAGAAAACATTGCGACTTAGAGGACATTGCACTTAGAGGACATAGCGACTAAGAGGACATAGCGACTAAGAGGACATAGCGACTAAGAGGACATTGCACTTAGAGGACATAGTGACTAAGAGGACATTGCACTTAGAGGACATAGCGACTAAGAGGACATTGCACTTAGAGGACATAGCGACTAAGAGGACATTGCACTTAGAGGACATAGCGACTAAGAGGACATTGCACTTAGAGGACATAGCGACTAAGAGGACATTGCACTTAGAGGACATAGCGACTAAGAGGACATTGCACTTAGAGGACATAGCGACTAAGAGGACATTGCACTTAGAGGACATAGCGACTTAGAGGACCAACCACTATTGATGAACACGGCGGATCTTTGGTTAATCCGAGATTCGAGCTCACTAGCTTCCGATTATGAATATGGCTACTTAACCAATCACGTTCCCAAGGCCTAATCACAGGTTGTAAGCAGTATTCACGCCTCAAAAAGTAAAGTTTTGAACCCAGCCATTGTTGAACAATGAGAAATGCAGGGTGTGTTTCTTCTTTTATTTCTAATAAGGTGTGTGCTTGGGAGGCTTCAAAGTTTCTTCCTAGTGTAGTGGCTGATGTTGAGATGCTGTACGACTGCTATGCAATCCGTTACAGGATATGCAACACACTCTTTTTCTATTGTTCAATAGAAGCTTATATTCAAACTTTTACCAACCCCACAAGAAAGCAAAATTTAATTTGTTCCAAAATACCACATTTAAACTTAAATCTAAATCATTTATCAAGCGAGATATTGTAAAGTAAAAGACACAATTTTAAATAACGTGTAAGTTGTAGAGCACGTTTGTCACAAGCAGACACTTTGCATGAAAATTTTTCTTGTAAACTACAATTCAAGTGAAAAACAAAAAGAAGGTGCTAAAATATTTCCCTGAAGCAAATGATAAAGTCGTCAAATGTATTACCGACTTTATAATTGCAACCTTTTATCCTCCCGTTTATAAAAATTCTTATCTTTTAAAAATATTCAAAATGTTTGCTGAAATATTCAAACATTTTTGAAAATGTTAAAATTGCTTATATCTTGCAAAACAAAATTCGCAACGAACAATTACTGCTCACCCCCCCTTTTTATTTTTTATAAAACATGTAATAATGTTTTATTTCTTCCGTGAAATTTATGTCGACGAAATGGGATTATACAACGAATAATATTGAAACAGTGACTTTAAAGAAATTGAAACTGAAAGTATGGAAAATAATTCAGTCAGTTCCGAACTTCGTGTTGAGGGTCGCCAAATTTTACTCACTTGGAAACAGTTTAAGCCAATCTGAAATCTCGGAAAAGTCTTTTAAACTATTCTCAAAATTGAATTGGCGAGGTAATAACCATTTACTGTTCTATTTTTTCTCAGAAATTTCCAACTGGAGATGGGGGAGGCAAGAGTAGGACAATCCCCACATGCGAAATTTGTATATATATATATATATATATATATATATATATATATATATATATATATATATATATATATATATATATATATATATATATATAAAATCTGAATTTAATTAAATAATCTGAATAAGTTAGGAAAATTTTTATGTAAATTCTGATATTTGTTTCTCAGGCAGTTCCTTTAACTCTTGTTTCTTTAATTCTTTTAGATGATTTTGATTTAAAAGCGACAAAAATAAATAAGAACTTTCGTGACTTTTAAATCAAAATCACCGAAATCAGTTCATTTAGGTGCACAATAATGCTATGGTAACTTGATTTTTGATTGAGGGACCTGCAGAATGAAGGCAGTTTTCTAATCTACGAAAAAACATTTTTTTAAACGATTACAAATTTTAAAATTGAAAAACATTTGTAATTTAAAAAAATTAATTAAATTATAACTTAAATATATTACATTAAAATAAAACTACTTTTCGAAATCAATATCTTAAAGTGATTAATAATATTAAAATCATTTTTGAATTGGGTAGGTGCTTGGGAGTTTTCCGGACTTCCGCTTCTGTGATTTACTGTCTGTAAATAATTTTGTTTGAAGGGTATCGGATACATAAAGACTTTATAACTGCTGTTGTTGTTATTGATGTTACTAATGACACTTGGACAAGCCAAGCTCGCTATGCCTTGGCTATGCGAATTTAAGTCAATTGGGAGTGTCTTTCGTTTCAATCAGAGCACCATGAAGGTGAAAGTGCGACTTTTCTCTACACACATGCCATATTGACCTGTTTATAGGGTAGGCATCCATTCACACCTCATTCATACAAGGAAAGGACAAAGACAGGATAGATAGAGAGAGAAAGTACATCCGTGCCCGAACCGGGATTCGAACCCAGGACCTCCTTATCCGCAGTCAGGCACGCTGACCACTAGACAGGTTGGCGGCTTATAACTGCTTTCAGCGCCATCTGTTATGCATCTTCAAAGTATTACAATCCGGTCCGATAGCCGAGTGATTAGCGCTCTTGCATTTGGTTCAACAGTTCATAGGTTCGAATACCATCTGTGGATTGGATGTTTATAGTGGTTCAGAATCGACTTTAAACGGAAGGTGTCGGTCTAAATAGCCCTCGTATACAGAAAGTGATCGTTGAGATACAAATAAACCAGTCAAAATATATTAACTTGTTTAAGCAATTATATATTTTAAACCATAAAATGGTTGTTTCCTTCGTGCCAGTTGAGATCATGATGTTGTTGTTGTTGTCGTGTGCTAGCTAGGATGGCAATATGGGGTGCGCTTCTCCACTTTTCCAACTAAACCCTATTTTGGTGTGGAGTCCGACTTCTTCAGTACACACATGCCATAGAGACCGTTTATAGGGTAGGCAACCATTCACAACCTGTTCATACAAGGAAAGGGCAAAGACAAGATAGATAGAGAGAGAAAGTACATCCACGCCCGAATAGGGATTCAAACCCAGGACCTCCCTATCCGTAGTCAGACACGCAAACCACTGGACAAGTTGGTCAGCGAGATTATAATTATGCCCTTTAATTGTAATTCTCATCGGCTTGAAATATCCATGATGTCAGATTACGTTTCATCTGCTTTACATTGTAGTGAGATGGCGTTGTAAATCCGACTTGTTGACGAATTTGCTGCCTGCTTACAAAACCTATTCTTCAAGCGGCAGCAAACAAGTTGAAGATTACCATCGAATGTCGGAGTGACGTCGGTGATGAGAAAAATCCATTCATAATTTTTTACCAGTAATATTTTTAAATATAATTTTCTCCGTTTGTAAAAGTTTTCAAAAAATTCTGAAAATGAACTGTTGTTCTAAGTAATTAGTTTTCAAATTTTCAAGTCTTTAACGAAATGCTTCCAAAATTGAATACATTGAAAAGAGAACAAAAGAAATTCATTCATTCATTGTCGTGTGCAAGCTGGGCTAGCAATATGGGGTACGCTGCTCCACTTTTTCAATTGAACCCTATTTTGGTGTGGAGTCCGAGTTCCTCAATACACACATGCCATAGGGACCCGTTTATAGGGTAGGCAACCATTCACACCTCATTCATACAAGGAAAGCACAAAGACAGGATAGATAGATAGAGAAAGTACATCCATGCCGAATGGGATTTGAACTCAGGACCTCCTTATCCACAGTCAGGCACGCTGACCACTAGACAAGTTGGTCGGCAGAACAAAAGAAATAAAAAAGGAAAAAGACAAGACAAAAAGTCTACTTTATGGTTAGTTTAAATCGGCAAGGACGATTTAAAAAGTTTTTAAATTTCAGAACTTTAACACCTATTTTTCTTAAATAAATATTTTTTTTAATTGTTAATCAACCCAATCCTTATTGTGATAAACAAAACCGAATTCATGTCATTTTAGTATTAGAATTAATATAAGTAGGCTTGTTTTTTTAAGGAACAACACGTTAGTTTTCTTATCAAATATTATTTTTTTTTAATCGAAAATAAAGAAATTCTGTAAAATCTTGTTACTTAATTGGCGTTCAATTCGTGACCAAGCGCCACAAAATCAATAGTAATCGCAGAAAAACACATCTTTGCTCGTCAACAACTCAACTCAACTCTACAAGCACGCGCGATTCATTTCGATATTCTGTTCTTCTTCCAACACGAAAGGAAAGACGATCACAGGAAGTCGTTCGCAAATATTAGGCAACTCGAGAGTTCTGTCTTTGTGACATTGTCTGATCGATTATTCCCTTCTTTGTCATGGAAAAATCAAATAAGTTTTCTTTTTACCTTCGTGCCAGTGGCAACGACCTATTCGTATTTGGCTTCATTTCATTCTTAGAAACCAAAGAAAAAACTAGAAGAGCTATTACATGAACACGCCCTTTCATGTAAACGGAACTCTTATCTGTGTTCGAATATCCGAATGCAACAAAAGAAACAAAATGATTAATCTCTTATAAAAGCCTTTGGGAAAAATCAGCATTTATAGAAACATTATTGATTGTGAGAAAAGGTTTTGGCAACGGTTGTGATATTAAGTGAAACAACCAGTCGTCTGAATAATTTATGTTGAAGACAAGATGTTTTTTGAATAACGATAATAGTGAATTACTCACGGAATTGCCGTGTTCCAATTTTTAAATTTAAAAAAAAATTAGAATCACTAGTTTCTTAAAATTTTGTGAATCATGGTTAATATTTTATGTAACTATTTCTTAAGTTTGTGAATAATCTATCCATCGTGGTTAACTGCAATTGTAATTAGTAAATGAATCTGCTTAATAAAGTATCCAAGAAGATGTATGTATGGGATTATATGCCAAAATAAAAGTATAAGACTGATAGATTTTTATGTTTTTCCTTGAGGTTCGAACCCAGATCTAATTAATGGGAAATTGAAATATCTACTACGTTTCTTATTTGATATCAAGACTGTTTGTTTATTTTGAGTTGCATTTATTTCCGCTTTTTTCTTACTAATTTCTTTGAATTTGGTAGGTTTGAAGCGACGAAGTTGACAACTGAGGTGGTACTCTCATCTTTTAAAAATTTTACTCCAAATGGAGTACATTTAATTTTACAAATATAAAAATGTGCATTGCTCTCCTCAGAAACGATGGTCTTCAAGATCGGGAACTCTCCCCTTTCCGACATCGGACCTGTTCTATCTCTAAGTGACCGGGATTCCAAGCTTATTTGGTTATATACATCATAGCAATGAAGACGAGCCCCAGACTGTACCTAAAAGTCAACGGGATTGGAATACTCGCCTTTCACGTAGCGCCTTATTTTGTAGCAATCAAGTTGTTGTTGTGCAATGCATCATAGCAGTGAAGACGAGCCCCAGACTGTACCTAAAAGTTAATGGGTTTGGAATACTCGCCTTTCACCTAGCGCCTTATTTTGTAGCAATCAAGTTGTTGTTGTGCAATGCATCATAGCAGTGAAGACGAGCCCCAGACTGTACCTAAAAGTCAACGGGATTGGAATACTCGCCTTTCACGTAGCGCCTTATTTTGTAGCAATCAAGTTGTTGTTGTGCAATGCATCATAACAGTGAAGACGAGCCCCAGACTGTACCTAAAAGTCAACGGGAGTGGAATACTCGCCTTTCACCTAGCGCCTTATTTTGAAGCAATCAAGTTGTTGTTGTGCAAATCGGCTATCAAGTGACGAGGTTATATCTGAGCTGGTACCTTCTTGTCCACTCCACGCCACGCTAGTGGGATTTCGAACGTCACAGATTAACGTAGACACGTTCCCAGCTTTCAGAGCTTCTGCAACTCAGTAAAGGAGAATATTGTTACTCCCCCCCAAAATGCTGCCCTTGACCGATGATGCTTGATTTTGGTGATCTTACGGGAAGGGGCTTGGAGCCACTAGGATTATTTTATTTACATATGTGTTCGTGTATTTATATAACAATTAACTATTTGTTTATCTAGTTTAATTCTTAGACCAACCTATATCTCTAAGTCTTTGACTCGAGAAAAAGCCAAATCCTCTGGGAGGTCTGCATCAAAGGATATTAGATAGCGATTAGAAAATATATTATATATGAATCCATAGTTTTTAACTCTGTATTTATTACCTCAGTATGAAATCTATAACATTTTGTTCTTAAAAACAGTGTGTTTATTAACCAAACTATTGGTTTATTATTGATTAATATTGTCTATTCAATAAATTTAAGGTTATAAAATATCAAAAATCAACTGATTTTCAATGTTTTTCAAACCATCACACACTATGGTCTTTGGGTTTATTTGTCCTAAAAATGTATTGATTTATATGACATTATGAATGTTAATGGAACCGATTTCTTATAAATCAGCAGTATAAAATCATACAATTTTAAAATAATATCGCTTGTCCAGCTTTTTATTTTGCTATTTTACTTTAGGCACTGAATCATCAAGGAAGAATATTGTTGTTGATTGATATTCTTATTTTCATATGATAAATTATTTATTTGAAATTAATAAGTTTGCTCAACAAATAGCTTAAAAGCAGTTGAACATTCGTTGCGTAGCGGGAATATGTTTCAGAGAAAGTGGGCCGTATTCATACGTCGCAAAGGAGAAAACCAGGAAAATTCTCAAACACCCACGTTGATCGATGCGCATATAAAAATAAGAAATGCATCTGCTTCCAGCTGTCTAAGACAGTTTTTTAATAGAAGTGAGAATCCAGTCAGAAATTTCCATATCGAAGAGCACAGTTCGTGAGTTGGACCATGTTAACTTAATCAAACTAGTCTTTAGATGCTGCCAAGATATTAGTTTGAAATCTTGAAAAAAGTTTGTTTTAAGACATTTTTTAATCGATCACGTAATGAGTTACTAGAGAAATTTTGGTTGAGAATCATTCACATACATATTGCCAAGAAAAAAAGTCGAGAATTTCTAATCACCCTCTCCAATGCGGAAAGAAGAATTATAATATCTGGTATCAAACTTAGGACCAACTATTTCGTAAACTAAGGTGAATGCCATGCTGAAATCTAAATTGAATAAATTCAGTGCTTCATGTCCAATCAATAGTCTTAGCTGTTCGAAGAAACTACATTTCATGTTAAACACATATTGCATCATTTGCATTTGCACATATTGCATTTAAACACATATTGCATAATTTGTGTACAATTGGGGTGAAAATTTTTTAATTTTGGCTTGCTGTCATATATATAATCTTTTTGATAAATGTTATTTTATTTGTTTTATAGCCCCCATCCTTGAGTATTCAACTTTTTGTCTACTTCCACAAGCATAATCTTTTTGAGAAATGTAGTTTTATATTGATATTGATCGATCGAAATTCAAAACAGTTGCTGTTAATAAAAATTTGTTTTGCACAATTTCGATATCAAATGATAAACTGAATTTTAGTTAATCAATTTTTAATGAGTGACGTCAAAGGAAATGTTTGACTAGATTTGGAATGAGCAAATTATTCTTTGTTGGCACCACAAGGGGATTGGGTAAATAAGAAAATAATATAAAATAGTATCTCCGAACGCAAATATAGTAAATACATTCATTTTTGTTTATGAATGTTAAATGAAAAATTAATATGATGGTATATTAAATTGAATTAAACAAAATACATTACTATAATTTATTCCACAAAAAACAATTAATTAAATATGAACATTCGATTAAAAATAACTCAACTCAAAGAATGCTTTCATTTCTTAAAATAAGAACTGAGACAATGTAACTTTCATCTTTTTAAGTAAATCATGACATAGGTATATTTTGTAGAGACATAAGAAAAAAATTTAAGCACAAAAGTACTTCTTGACGAAATACTTTACTTTTGAAATTAATTCCCTTCTCAAATGAGAGACTTTTTTAATTATATAAAACACTTAAACATATCTGTACCGACAGTAGTAATATTAATCATTATATGTAATATTATTATTCATCCACATAATTGAAAGATTCCTTTTTTCTTTAGGAATATATATAAATCATATTTCTCAAAGTTGGAAATAAAATGTTGATAGTTTCTTATTTGCTAAATGAGGACGGAGTACGGTTTCAATTAAATTTTAGTAATTTACATCTGAAATTATATAGGTGACACAAAAGAATGAAAGAAAAATTAACTTCTGGCATTATATAAATAAAAACAAATATAAAATATTTATATGTAAGCCAGAGTATTAAAAATAAATACTCTGGCTAATAAATAAAGTACAGACTCATTTATTTTGTAATGCATTTTTCGGCCATACTACATCATTTTCTGGTGATGATATATATATATATATATATATATATATATTAGGTTGGTGCGTATGAAATGTCGGATTCTTAAGTGATTGTATAAAACTGCATATCTTTCTTCAAAAGCTGTTTATTCAATCAAAGTATGCTCCATTCGCTTCAATACACTTCTCCCAACGATATTTTAAAGCGTAGATGCCTGTCTTAAAAAAATTTTGGTCTTTAGAATTAATAAACTCTGATATCGAGTTTTTTAGACTGTCTTCATTTTCATAGTGTTTGCCCCTTAAAAACAGCTCTAAATGCTTGAAAAAATGAAAATCGGACGCTTGGTTTATGTTGCGTGCAGCTTTTGCAGCACTATTACCAAGTTTGTACTCATATAAGAAAATGACGCGAATGTCGGCAGAATTCATATCGGCAATAAACTCAAAAGAAATAAAAAAGGGAAGACCTTCGAGAAAACCTATTTTGCTGAAATGAGTCTCTGGCAATGGACAATACGAGTATGAATGCGGTTATGCCAAATACAAAAGTATAACGAAAACAGGGAGGAAAACGTCCGCATGTAAAGAGAATCCGACATTTCATACGCACCAACCTAATATATATATATATATATATATATATATATATATATATATATATATATAGTGTGTGTGTGTGTGTGTGTGTGTGTATATATATATATATGCATATATGTTAATAAATATATATACGAGGGTCACTCTGAAATTTTTGAGATACAACTAGGTTTTTAAAGCTATACTTACAAAATTTTAGGTGTGTTCAAAGTAGTTTCCTCCAGCATCAATGTACTTTTGTAGACGAATTTTCCCCAGATTAAATGCCTCAAGCTATTCATTTCTTCGAATAGATGAAAAAAGGCATTTATAGCCACATCAATCTCTTCTTCTGAATGAAAACGACGTCCACGTAAGTTCTTTTTAGATTAAAGAATAACCAAAAGTCGCACATAGCTAGATCAGGTGAATACGGCGGATGTTCGATCACTTTAATTTGTTTTTATTTAAGAAACTCAACTGCTAACCCGGCTGTAAGTAAAGATGAATATTTCATGGTGAAGCATTAGTCCCCTAACATTCAGTTCTTGTAGAATTTCTGGAAGACATTTAGTGGTATACCAGTTTGCTGTTACTGTTTTCTGTCCTTCCAGCTTGATGGCTTTGACCAATCCCGTACTTCTGAAGAAAAAGGCATACATCACTTTTTTCAGTGCGCGTTGTTTTTTCAGCATTATCGGCGTGGGATCATCTTCAAAGAGCCATACTTTGCTTTCTTGACGTGTTGGAACGTCAAAAAACGGTATGTACGTTTCATCACCTGTTACAATTTTAGAAATGATGTGGTGGCCACCATCATTCAGCATATTAAGAGTTTCTTTACTGATTCTGACACGCTCCTCTTTTTGATGCTCAGCTAGATTATGGGGAACCCAACGGCAAACTACTTTTTTCATATGTAATTCTTCATGAATGATTTTGTGTATGGCTGCGGATACCAATGTTAAGTTTCTTCTGTATCATTTGATAGGTACAGCGATTATCATCCATTAATATTTTTCGTATGGCAGACACATTATCCGGGATTACTGCCGACGGCGGCCTTCCTGTATGTTCTTCATCCTGAAGGAAATTGCGACCTCTTCTAAATTCTCTAAACCATCTGAATACAGTAGCACGAGCTGGAGATTCATCACCCAATGCTAATTGCAACCGTTGAACGAATTCTCCTTGATTTAATGCAGCTTTGAAATCGTAGAAAATCATAGCGCGAAAATGTTCTCGCGTCAACTCCATTTTCTCTTCTGTTTAAAATTTATTCCACGCTAAAGAAAGTGAAGTAAGTCAGTAAAAAATCCTCTTCTGTGTTAAAATACTTTGCACTTTAAAATTAAACCATTATTTTTATTTTGTAAATTCTCGTCTGCGCGTATCTCAAAAATTTCAGAGTAACCCTAGTATATGCTTCTGTATGTGTGTATGAGTGTTTAAAATTTGAAAAGTAGTAAGAAAGCATTTTGAAAAAGAAGGGAGTATAGAAGGAAATAAAGAAAGAAGAAATCTAAATAGGTGAAAGTATCAAAAGAAAGAAGATAACAAGGGAAGAATACATAAAAATGATAATTACTCATAAATTGAAAAAAATAGCCATACAAATTGAGAAAAAGTAACAAAAACGAAAATAAATATTAATAAAAAGAAAAGTATTAAGAAGAAGAGAATAGAGAGAGAGAGAGAGAGAGAGAGAGAAGATAGGATGACAGAAAGCAAGTAAATAAAAATTCAAGATATAATCTATAAAGAGAAAGAGGTATCAAGTGAGAAGTAGCGTACTGAATGGAGATTTAAAAACAGCCTAAAAAGATAAAAACGAGGAAGAGAAAGTCTGAGTTACATAAACAGAGACAAATAATTAAAAAAGGAGAGAAGAAAAGGATATAGAGATATAATGTGAGAAAAATAGTAAAAAAGAAAGAAAAGAGTATATAAAAAGCCGAAGTTGATCGTAAAAAAATTATCTGTAAAGCGGAAAGTTTTAAAAATAAAAAAAATATTGCACATGGACACAATGAGAAAATATAATGAAAAAGAGGAGAACATGAGATTTAAAGATGTGTATGGAAATGAAAAGAGTAAGAATAGAAAATAATTAGAAATGTATCTTATTTTAGAGAAAAGTAGGATAAAATAGACAAGCCAATGAATATAGGTTGTTATAAAGAAAGTAGAAAATAAGTAGTAATATAAAAAGATGTAAAGAGGTAAAATAAAATAAGAAAGAAAGCTAAAGAAATATAAAGCACAGAAAATACTTAAAGATTAAGAAATAATGAAAATGGATATATAATATAACGAAAGTAATTTATTAATAGAAAAAATGTTAAATAAATTATAGAAAAGAATAAGTATAGAACGATACAGAGAAAGAAAATAATGAAGAATATTAAAGGGAATAATGAAGAGAGAGCGAAAAAGAAAATAGAAGTTAGGAGTAAAATAAAAAGAAAATAGTTATAAGTTAGAAAGTGGTAAGAAAAATCGGAAATTAGAAATGTGAAAAAAGAGAATAACTACAGAATCATATGAAGGAAAAAAGAGCCGTGTAAAAAAGGGAAACAGTAAAAAGAATAAAAAAGAGAGTGTGAAAGAGTATAAAACAGCAATAAGAGGATAAGTATAATGAGCAATAAGGGAACTAAGATCACTAGGATAAAAAGTAAAAATAGAAGAGAATAAATGAAGAATGATGTTAAGAAAAAATTATAAAAATATTAAAAGAGGAGAAAAAATGAGGAGAGAGCGAAACAAATATGTGAAACAATGAAAATATAGTAAGATGTTAGAAAGTATTAAGGAAAACATATAAATAGAAAAGAAAAAGAAAGTGAATTACAGAATGATATAAAAAAAAAAGTTATAAAGAAGAGGGAAACAATAAAACGAAAGAAAAAAAAGTATGAAAGAGTATAAAGCAAACGAAAGAGATTAAGAAGCAATATGAGAAATATACAACTAAGATAGTAAGTAAAAATAGAAAAGAATAAGTATAGAATGATATAAAGAAAGCAGAAAAAATTTAAAATATAGATAAACGTGAAAGAAAAGAGAATAGGATAAGACTTGAGAGAAAAGAAGCGAAGAACTTAAAGGAAAGGAAACGAGAGAGAGAGAAGGATACAGGAGAGAAAAGGAAGAAATAGGATATAGGAAGGAGAGAGAAGGAAAGTGAGGTACATAGAATGAAAAAAGATAAAAAAATATCTATTATCATAGAAATGATGTAAAAGGAAGAAAAACGTGAAAGGAAAGAAAATAGGATAAGATTTGAGAGAAAAAGAAGCGAAGAACTTAAAGGAAAGGAAATGAGAGAGAGAGAGTGAAAGATACAGGAGAGAAAAGGAAGAAATAGGATATAAGAAGGATAGAGAAGGAAAAAAGTATATAGAACTATATAAAAAAAGCAGAAACGATATAAAATTAAGAAAAACGTGAAAGGAAAGATAATAGGATAAGATTTGAGAGAAATAGAAGAGAAGAACTTAAAGGAAAGGAAACGAGAGGGAGAGAGAGAAAGATACAGGAGAGAAAAGAAAGAAATATGATATAGAAAGGAGAGAGAAGGAAAGAGAGGTACATAGAATGAAAAAAGATAAAAAATATCTATTATCATAGAAATGATGTAAAAGGAAGAAAAACGTGAAGGGAAAGAAAATAGGATAAGATTTGAGAGAAAAAGAAGCGAAGAACTTAAAGGAAAGGAAACGAGAGAGAGAGAGTGAAAGATACAGGAGAGAAAAGGAAGAAATAGGATATAAGAAGGATAGAGAAGGAAAAAGGTATATAGAATGATATAAAAAAGGAGAAACGATATAAAATTAAGAAAAACGTGAAAGGAAAGAAAATAGGACAAGATTTAAGAGAAATAGAAAAGAAGAACTTAAAGGAAAGGAAACGAGAGGGAGAGAGAGAGAGAAGGATACAGGAGAGAAAAGGAAGAAAAATGATACAGGAAGGAGAGAGAAGGAAAGAGAGGTATATAGAATGATAATAGATAAAAATATCTATTATCATAGAAACGATATAAAAGGAAGAAAAACGTGAAAGGAAAGAAAATAGGATAAGATTTGAGAGAAAAAGAAGCGAAGAACTTAAAGAAAAGGAAACGAGAGAGAGAGAGAGAGAGAGAGAGAGAGAGAAAGATATAGGAGAGAAAAGAAAGAAATAGGATATAGGAAGGAGAGAGAAGGAAAGAGATGTATATATATAGAATGATATAAAGAAAGCAGAAACGATATAAAATTAAGAAAAACGTGAAAGGAAAGAATATGGGATAAGATTTGAGAGAAAGAGAAGAGAAGAACTTAAAGAAAAGAAAACGAGAGGGAGAGAGAAATGACAACGTGTGCGCGTAAAATATTCTTGAAAAATTTTACTTTTATCACTACTTCGTGAGCTATTGATGAAAACATATTCCCGTGAACATTATTTATGCAGCAACTGAAGCGCGTTATCTTAAAGTAAACAATATTAATGCCCTTCTGAAAAGACAGCACCCCTTGATTATTTCGTTAAGTACGCATAATCCCTTTACCCTACAAACCACCCTTTCTGATTCATCTCTGTTTCCGATCTGAAACAAGTTAGCACATATTTCAGGTGGGCAATTACAAAAGAGTAGAAGAGAGGCACTGTCCCACCCCCACTTCTTCCCTTGAAGATACCGATGGGGATGCACGAACAAGTTATCGCTACTCCCATTGTGAAAAGAAATGCATAGACGGTGCTATTGAGAAAACGGGCTATAAATCAGCACGTTAGTAACAGTTCGATCCAATCTTTCGGTGCAGTATCGTCTGCTGTTTTCCTTCTGGACCCACCCTCTCCTAGACCCTCACGAAAGGGTTGTGCAAAGGCATTGATCTTCCGCTGCATTAGACAACGTCTGATACTCCTTCCCGTGGGGTTGGCTGTGGGGGTGGTATTGGGTTTTCGATTCGGGCTAATAATCCTTGCGGCGCATAGATAATGGCGACCGTCCCTCATTCCCATCATTTTCTGGAATGACCATCGCGAATGAGGGATGGTGCGTCTTTAATGGACTCCATTGATTCTGTTTATCTTAGACCAGTGGGGTCTTTCAAAAACATTTGAGTTTCAGAGAAACAGCGGGGGTGCCTTATCGAGGTCTGACACTAAGTTAAGAGGGAAGTAAATAAGGGATTCTAGAATTGGTGCACAGGATGGAGACGATTCCTGTTTTCGGATTCATCAGCTTAACCATATGTAGTGTCTATAATACATCAAGAGTTTCGTATTTAAATAACTTTAATATCGGACTAATAACTTAGAAATATTGCCCCACCACAATTAAACATAACATTTTGATATCATTCATGATTTTCAAGAAATTTAAATCTCGAAAATGCTTACCTTTAAAAAAAAGTGGCTTTTTTAAAATTTCTGTTATTTGAATCCTAATGGAAAACTTGCTATATTTCTGATTAAGAATTTTTACATTGCTAATTTTGCTGATATTTAGCGAACGACTGCATTAAGATCAAAAGCCAATACCTTTAATTAATTTAGAGCACATTGAATATTTCATGTTGTACAATAGAAATTTGATTATCTAAATAAGGAACGACAATACCTCAGATACGAAAAAGATTTGGACAGTCAGTAGCTCATTTGATGAAAGATCCTAAGAAAAATGGTAAAAAATAGTTTTATAGTTTAATGTTTTATAAATTAATATGCATAGGTATCAATAATTACGTGTATTTTTATTTAATAGATTTGTGTGTGGATAAAATGAATACAATTTACGTAAGAAGAAAAAACTATTTGACATCACACAAAAAAAATCCCAATGTAAAGAATGAAATAAAAGTTATTGGACATTTTTGAAACATCGCTCATATTTATAATTAAGGAAAAAACTTTTGAAAGATCATATATCTCAAATATATACACTAAAATGAGGATATTTTGCACACAGAAAGCATAAACCATTGTGAGGAATAATTAGGATAGAACTTTTCATCCATTTTGAAGAGGTTGGTCTATGACAAAAGCCTGAAAGGTTGTGAATCTAAGAACGAAATTATTCTTTGAAGAAATCTATTCCATCGAAGATTAACTTGAATAAAAGTGGTAAATAACGTTTACTGGTAAAACAATTGCTGTTGTTGTTGCATGTACCCTTTAGCCAGCAGCGTTTCACCAGGTCCATAGCGTTGAGCAACCCCAAAGAATCTAGAGCCATCAAAGGATCGTTATATAAATCATGCTTGGATAACCCCAGGCACTCAAGGATATATTCTGGGGTAGCTTGTTCAGTGAGACAGTGGGTACGGTCTCGAAAATTTATGTGCTCTCTGAAACTTTTAATGATCTGAGGTGACCACTACGAAAGTGGGCTAAAACAATCATTGAGGCTAGTTATAACATCATTATCTCCAAAGAAGAATCCACTCAAGAGATTGAAACTTACCTCTCCACTGTGAAATCAACGTTCTCAGATATTGTTACAAAAAAATTTATGGTATTATTTTCTCATAAATCTTCAAAATAACCGAATCCGAGTGATAAAAGGAAGAGTTCACTAAAAGTTTTTTTTTCAGTTATAATTTTTTATGCACATCCACCATTCGGGATGGATATTGGAAGTTTTTCGAGATTAATTCCAAGCGACATATGATTTGTAGCAGCCTTCTGTAAATGAAAACTTCTACAGGTGAGTCTCCTCTTTATCTGTATATAAAACGCATTAAAAAAGCTTTTATTTACTATGCTGTATCTAACGGTTGTCATAATTCTACTGCACAAACAATGGTTCATATTGAGCGTTTTGTGTTCTAACGCTGAATCAAATTTATACCGTGAATTTATCACACAACATATTAGCAATCAATTATTTACTATCATCTATGATTGCACATAACATAACATTAATTTACAGGAACGTTTTGTAATGGAAACATCACCATTAGATTCTCAACATGGCTGCTCTAAATCACTTTTCAAATCCAGCCGAACAGCCCACTATTCTTTTTCTTCTTTTTTTCAAAAAAAGCTAGGTCATGAGTTGCTCCCATTAAATCTATACCAGTATCTAGGCTAGAGCTTCGAGCATGCAATATAGGAACAAGACTTTGTCAATGTGTGAAAGGGAGCTAGGGATGGAGAAAGTGACTACACAATATTGGTCTGATTCCAGTAATGCTTTATACTGGATTAAAAAGAATGAAAACTGGGCTACTTTTGTTTTCAATCGTGTCAAAGAAATTCGTCTTTTGAGTGATCTAGAGGATTGGCATCACACTTCTGGACAACTAAATCCAGCTCATTTACCATCTCGAGGATGTAGCGTTGAAAACTTAGCCAAGTCTAATTGGTGGCTTGGACCTGCTTGGATAAGAAATCCTCCGGAAGAATGGCCTAAATCGGATATTTTTCCCCATGAAGGGATTATTAATATTGAAGGAAGAAAAACAGTTGTTAATGTTACCAATACGGAAAAAGAAGAAAAAATTTACAACCTTTTCTCCTATTATCCTAAATTTCTCTAGGTTGTATCATGGCTTTATAGATTTTTTGATAACTGTAGGGTGAAAAAGGATTTTAGGAAATTCGGAAATATAACTGTAGAAGAAAGAAATCGATCTGAGATTTCATTATTAAAGTTAACGCAGCGAGAGTTTTTCACAGGACCACAAGATAAAGACTCCAGAAGTTTCAAATTTTTGTGGAGGAAAATAATCTTTTCCGAATTAAGACAAGACTCTCATTGAAAAAAGATTTTGATAATTTTTTATTTCCTGTTGTATTACCTTGTGAACATCCAATTGTTGAAAAACTAATTCGATGGAAACACTATTCTCTTGGTCATGCAGGTATTCAGATAGTAATGACCTATCTGAGAGAAGGAATTCTGGATATTGAAATGTAGGAAAACCACATGCAAGGTTATCAGAAATTGCTTTATTGCAGAAAATTTGAGTCATGCCCAGTAGAAACTCCAACTGCTCCACTAACAATAGATCGTCTCAGAGCGGCTTCGGTGTTTGAAATAATTGGAATTGACTTTGCTGGACCACTCTTTCTCAAAGGAAACCAGAAATTTTGGATTGTAATTTGTACTTGTGCTGTACTTAGAGCAATTCATTTATAAATGACTACTTCTCTATCCATTGAAAATTTTTTGCAGTCATTCCGGAGATTTATAGCACGACAAGGAAGAACAGGTAAAAGTAAAGTAAACGCCAGCAGAGGTCCCTGTACCTAACCCTGAAAGGGTTTTACCAGATTTGATGGACCCGCTGGAGAGAAAAGAAAAACGGAACACAGTACATACAAGACAATACAATTATGCTTGCAATCATATGGAGACACTATAAATTATTACTTTTACACAGTAAGGAGGGTTTGTAAAGTATACTATTTAACACAAATTTGGTTGCAATTGAAAGTTAACACGTGGATACGTAAGAAGCATTCAAAATAGGTATCAGACAAAATACATGGCAGGAAATGGTAAGACAGGCATATGAAATACATATCGAATTGCATGCATATAAGAAATAAAGAAAATAAATGGAAAAACATAAGGAAATTAAAAATGATAAAACAAAACTAAAAACATATACCTGAACTTACTGCAAATTAATGAGGTAATAATGATTAATGAATAATTAATGCATTTAGTATGGATTTGATAGTTGAGTGTATCGGCTCAAAGTAAGTTAGGTCATATAAAATTCTAAGCTATATATACAAAAAGTTTAGATAGGTAGTACATAATGCATTAAAATAGGTCAATATAACATGATGACAATAATTGTGACTGAGTAATTAAGTGAGAGCGCTGGAATGATGGTGAGAGAATGGCAAACAAATAATAATGAACTATATACAAGGAGAAGAAAAACAGGCGAAATGTTACAGGTAGAGAGGGAAATTTCTAAATGCAGAACATGAGAGAGATGGAGTATGCGGCTCATCTACTTCCAGGTGATGTCTATCACCCTCACGGGCATCATTATCCTCCTATTCCTCTGGAATTATTAATTCCCTATATTCAAGGAGAAAGTTTATAAGGTTAATAATTTTTAGCTTTGCAGCCTTGTTGATGGTGATGTTTTTGAGCCAGACACTTATCAGATTGTCACTGGGCGTAGTGAAGTGCCAGGAACTCGTGATGGGGCATGACGTAGCGTAATGAATTGGAGTACCTTCTTCTCCACATGCACAGTTCGGAGTGGGTTGTACTCCTATTCTATGCAGATAACTTGGAAAAGGGCCATGTCCCGTTACAAAAATCGTGATTTGTCTTGGCCAGCACTGTTGGTTCAAATTCACTTTTGGCAGTATGGAGTATACTAGGCGTCCGGTGGTATTTTGATCCCACAGAGTTTGCCAATCCTCAATTAAAGCAATTTTCCTGATCCTTTTGAAGTGAGATCGAGGAAGAGGGAGAAAGATTTCTGATTTATCTGAAGAAGCTGCAGTTTTTGCTAGGCGGTCTGCCAATTCATTCCCTTCAAATCCTACATGAGCCTTTATCCAACAGAGGGAGATGTTTTGTTGGTTGTTAAGTTCCTCTTGAATTTGCCTGGCTAAAGGACTGATGGCTTTCGAATTGCAAAGCGCATAAAGACTTGCTTTACTATCTGACCAGACGAGGCAAATCTGTTCTTGGTTTTTGGCCCATTCAATAGCCTGCTTAATTGCGAAGAGCTCAGCCTGGAAGACTGAGCAATTGGCATTCAGTTTGTAACTTTCATTGTGAATTATGATATCCTTCAATGTTGTGACAAACGCGGCTCCTACACCTCCATCCATTTTGGAGCCGTCAGTGAAAATATGGCAGACCTGCTTATTCAGGGTAGGGTCGTACTCCGTGTTAGGGTTGACAATCGTATCAACTCTGAATATTCCTGGATGTATAGAAAGTGTGCGTACTCTTGCCTCCATAATATTACTGCTTGTGGTCCTAAATTCTTGTTTTATTTGTGCCTCAGAATTGATGGTGAGATGAAGGGGAGGTATGCCAGTAATGACTTGTAAAGCTCCCGTCGAAAATTGTCTACTCACATAAAGGGATAAACTTTGTTGGAGCGAACAATCTTATCAAAAGAATTAACTGGGATGTAGTAGAGAAATACAGCACTTTCAACAAAATTAAATAAAAGTTCATTCCGCCATCTGCACCAAGGTGGGGGTGGCTTCTGGGAACGTTTGATTGGAGTAATCAAGAGAATACTTCGGAAAGTTTTGGGACAAATATCTCTCAACTTTGAAGAATTAAGCACTGTTTTATGCGATTGTGAAGGCATCTTTAATGAACTAACTCTCACATATGTGAGTGAGGATCCAAATGACCAAGAACCTCTTACTCACAATATGTTTTTGCAGGAGGTCGAAGAAACTGGTACACCAGACATAGACCTCTTGGATAGTAAATCTTTAAATAAAAGGTATGTATATCGCCAGAGACTAGGGCAGGACCTTCGAAAACATTTTCGCTCAGAATACTTGGGATAACTCAGGCAGTTTGAAAGAAAAGTACGAAGCTCAACACCTATTAAGATAGGAGATGTTGTTTTGATATCCAATGACAACATGAAAAGAATGGACTGGCATTAGAAAAAGTGATGGAAGCTTTTACATCACCAGATGGGAATATTAGACTTGTAAAATTGAACACTATAAATGGAATAGTTCTACGTCCAGTATGGAGACTATATACTCTCGAAGTTGGTGAGAATGAAAAAGAAGAGTGTTCCAAGAAAATCAAGCACGTGAGAAGGCTTACCTGCTCTGATGCTACTGGAACTAAAAAGTATTCTCTTGAAAAAGCTGATGAACGAATCTCTCGATATGAAAAGAGATTAAAACTGGTAAAAAGACTTGCGTTGTAGAGTTGAACTTTTTAGAGCAAGACAACTTCTTATCTTCGGACTTTATAAAATAGCTTAAGAACTTTATTTCAGAACTTTAAAATTTAATGTAAGGAAAAAAAATTTGTATTTTTAGTTAATATTATTGATCATAGGATATTTTGTTATCTTGATATATTTTTACAGATTGAAGTGTATTGATTTAAATTTGAAACTTTGTGTATTGTGATGTTATGAATTTTTTTAGATTGTAATTTGAATATTGTGTTTGAGTTTTCTGAGATGTTAACTCAAAGGTGGGAGGATGTTCAAAGTCTTAGCGATCATCAAAAAATAATGTAACCCTCTTTGTTAATTGAGCATTGGTCATCAATGCTCAATTAACATTTTTAAATCCAGGTTAAAATCCCATACTCCCACGCAAAATTTTTTTATATTATTTAATATATTTTTCGGATAAAATGGTTTTATAAGGGAAATGAAAAGATTTGCGTTAGTCCGGAAGATTATTGACTTGGAAAAATGTATAAGGTATTAAAATATTACACGAAAACAATTCTTTTGAACATTGTGTAAATATTTCTATAGATTAATAAGATCAAGAGACACTAGTTTTATTAAAAACAAGATTATGCCACAAGTAAGAGTCGAACTCACGATCCCTGGTTTAATAGACCAATGCTCTAACCACTGAGCCATGGTGGCCGTGCGAGGTTTGAAAAAGATTTGGTAAAACTATTGTTAAGCGATAAATATTTTTAGCATTGTTCTCTTTAACAGAAATTTATGTGTTTATAGTATAAGAAAAAAACAGTGTATATTAAATTAATATGCATCTTTCACTTATTGAATTCAAATATTGATATTTTATAGAAATGGTTTTAGAATGATTTTTATATTATTTAATATATTTTCGGATAAAATGGTTTGATAAAGGAAATGAAGTATTTGTGTTAGTCCGGTAAATTATTGACTTACAAAAATGTATAAGGTATTAAAATATTATACAGGAAAACAATTATTTTGTAAATTGTGTAAATATTTCTATTGAATCTTAAGATTGAGCGTTACTAGTTTTATTAAAAACAAGATTATGCCACCAGTGAGAGTCGAACTCACGACCCCTGGTTTACGAGACCTATGCTCTAATCACTGAGCCATAGTTGCCGCGCTAGGTTTGAAAAAAATTTGGTAAAACTATTGTTTAGCGATAAATATTTTTAGCATTGTTCTCTTTAACAGAAATTTATGTGTTTATAGTATAAGAAAAAAACAATGTATATTAAATGAATATGCATCTTTCACTTATTGAATTCAATTTATTGATATTTTATAGAAATGGATTCAGATTTTTTTGTATATTATTTAATATATTTTTCGAATAAAATAGTTTGATAAAGGAAATGAAGTGATTTGCGTTAGTCCGGAAGATTATTAACTTGGAAAAATGTATAACGTATTAAAATATTATACGAAAACAATTCTTTTGAATATTGTGTAAATATTTCAATAGTATCATAATATCGAGAGACACTAGTTTTATTAAAAACAAGATTATGCCACCAGTGCGAGTCGAACTCACGACCCCTGGTTTACGAGACCAATGCTCTAACCGCTGATCCATGGTGGCCGTGCGAAGTTTGAAAAAGATTTGGTAAAACCAATGTTAAGCGATAAATATTTTAAGCATTGTTCTCATTAACAGAAATTTAATTGTTTATAGTAAAAGAAAAAAACAATGTATATTAAATGAATATGTATCTTTCACTTATTGAATTCAATTTATTGATATTTTATAGAAATGGATTCAGATTTTTTTGTATATTATTTAATATATTTTTCGAATAAAATAGTTTGATAAAGGAAATGAAGTGATTTGCGTTAGTCCGGAAGATTATTAACTTGGAAAAATGTATAACGTATTAAAATATTATACGAAAACAATTCTTTTGAATATTGTGTAAATATTTCAATAGTATCATAAGATCGAGAGACACTAGTTTTATTAAAAACAAGATTATGCCACCAGTGAGAGTCGAACTCACGACCCCTGGTTTACGAGACCAATGCTCTAACCACTGAGCCATGGTGGCCGTGCGAAGTTTGAAAAAGATTTGGTAAAACCAATGTTAAGCGATAAATATTTAAGCATTGTTCTCATTAACAGAAATTTAATTGTTTATAGTAAAAGAAAAAAACAATGTATATTAAATGAATATGTATCTTTCACTTATTGAATTCAATTTATTGATATTTTATAGAAATGGATTCAGATTTTTTTGTATATTATTTAATATATTTTTCGAATAAAATAGTTTGATAAAGGAAATGAAGTGATTTGCGTTAGTCCGGAAGATTATTAACTTGGAAAAATGTATAAGGTATTAAAATATTACACGAAAACAATTCTTTTGAATATTGTGTAAATATTTCAATAGTATCATAAGATCGAGAGACACTAGTTTTATTAAAAACAAGATTATGCCACCAGTGAGAGTCGAACTCACGACCCCTGGTTTACGAGACCAATGCTCTAACCACTGAGCCATGGTGGCCGTGCGAAGTTTGAAAAAGATTTGGTAAAACCAATGTTAAGCGATAAATATTTAAGCATTGTTCTCATTAACAGAAATTTAATTGTTTATAGTAAAAGAAAAAACAATGTATATTAAATGAATATGTATCTTTCACTTATTGAATTCAATTTATTGATATTTTATAGAAATGGATTCAGATTTTTTTGTATATTATTTAATATATTTTTCGAATAAAATAGTTTGATAAAGGAAATGAAGTGATTTGCGTTAGTCCGGAAGATTATTAACTTGGAAAAATGTATAAGGTATTAAAATATTATACGAAAACAATTCTTTTGAATATTGTGTAAATATTTCAATAGTATCATAAGATCGAGAGACACTAGTTTTATTAAAAACAAGATTATGCCACCAGTGCGAGTCGAACTCACGACCCCTGGTTTACGAGACCAATGCTCTAACCACTGAGCCATGGTGGCCGTGCGAAGTTTGAAAAAGATTTGGTAAAACCAATGTTAAGCGATAAATATTTAAGCATTGTTCTCATTAACAGAAATTTAATTGTTTATAGTAAAAGAAAAAAACAATGTATATTAAATGAATATGTATCTTTCACTTATTGAATTCAATTTATTGATATTTTATAGAAATGGATTCAGATTTTTTTGTATATTATTTAATATATTTTTCGAATAAAATAGTTTGATAAAGGAAATGAAGTGATTTGCGTTAGTCCGGAAGATTATTAACTTGGAAAAATGTATAAGGTATTAAAATATTATACGAAAACAATTCTTTTGAATATTGTGTAAATATTTCAATAGTATCATAAGATCGAGAGACACTAGTTTTATTAAAAACAAGATTATGCCACCAGTGAGAGTCGAACTCACGACCCCTGGTTTACGAGACCAATGCTCTAACCACTGAGCCATGGTGGCCGTGCGAAGTTTGAAAAAGATTTGGTAAAACCAATGTTAAGCGATAAATATTTAAGCATTGTTCTCATTAACAGAAATTTAATTGTTTATAGTAAAAGAAAAAAACAATGTATATTAAATGAATATGTATCTTTCACTTATTGAATTCAATTTATTGATATTTTATAGAAATGGATTCAGATTTTTTTGTATATTATTTAATATATTTTTCGAATAAAATAGTTTGATAAAGGAAATGAAGTGATTTGCGTTAGTCCGGAAGATTATTAACTTGGAAAAATGTATAAGGTATTAAAATATTATACGAAAACAATTCTTTTGAATATTGTGTAAATATTTCAATAGTATCATAAGATCGAGAGACACTAGTTTTATTAAAAACAAGATTATGCCACCAGTGAGAGTCGAACTCACGACCCCTGGTTTACGAGACCAATGCTCTAACCACTGAGCCATGGTGGCCGTGCGAAGTTTGAAAAAGATTTGGTAAAACCAATGTTAAGCGATAAATATTTTAAGCATTGTTCTCATTAACAGAAATTTAATTGTTTATAGTAAAAGAAAAAAACAATGTATATTAAATGAATATGTATCTTTCACTTATTGAATTCAATTTATTGATATTTTATAGAAATGGATTCAGATTTTTTTGTATATTATTTAATATATTTTTCGAATAAAATAGTTTGATAAAGGAAATGAAGTGATTTGCGTTAGTCCGGAAGATTATTAACTTGGAAAAATGTATAAGGTATTAAAATATTACACGAAAACAATTCTTTTGAATATTGTGTAAATATTTCAATAGTATCATAAGATCGAAAGACACTAGTTTTATTAAAAACAAGATTATGCCACCAGTGAGAGTCGAACTCACGACCCCTGGTTTACGAGACCAATGCTCTAACCACTGAGCCATGGTGGCCGTGCGAAGTTTGAAAAAGATTTGGTAAAACCAATGTTAAGCGATAAATATTTAAGCATTGTTCTCATTAACAGAAATTTAATTGTTTATAGTAAAAGAAAAAAACAATGTATATTAAATGAATATGTATCTTTCACTTATTGAATTCAATTTATTGATATTTTATAGAAATGGATTCAGATTTTTTTGTATATTATTTAATATATTTTTCGAATAAAATAGTTTGATAAAGGAAATGAAGTGATTTGCGTTAGTCCGGAAGATTATTAACTTGGAAAAATGTATAAGGTATTAAAATATTATACGAAAACAATTCTTTTGAATATTGTGTAAATATTTCAATAGTATCATAAGATCGAGAGACACTAGTTTTATTAAAAACAAGATTATGCCACCAGTGAGAGTCGAACTCACGACCCCTGGTTTACGAGACCAATGCTCTAACCACTGAGCCATGGTGGCCGTGCGAAGTTTGAAAAAGATTTGGTAAAACCAATGTTAAGCGATAAATATTTAAGCATTGTTCTCATTAACAGAAATTTAATTGTTTATAGTAAAAGAAAAAAACAATGTATATTAAATGAATATGTATCTTTCACTTATTGAATTCAATTTATTGATATTTTATAGAAATGGATTCAGAATTTTTTGTATATTATTTAATATATTTTTCGAATAAAATAGTTTGATAAAGGAAATGAAGTGATTTGCGTTAGTCCGGAAGATTATTAACTTGGAAAAATGTATAACGTATTAAAATATTATACGAAAACAATTCTTTTGAATATTGTGTAAACATTTCAATAGTATCATAAGATCGAGAGACACTAGTTTTATTAAAAACAAGATTATGCCACCAGTGAGAGTCGAACTCACGACCCCTGGTTTACGAGACCAATGCTCTAACCACTGAGCCATGGTGGCCGTGCGAAGTTTGAAAAAGATTTGGTAAAACCAATGTTAAGCGATAAATATTTTAAGCATTGTTCTCATTAACAGAAATTTAATTGTTTATAGTAAAAGAAAAAAACAATGTATATTAAATGAATATGTATCTTTCACTTATTGAATTCAATTTATTGATATTTTATAGAAATGGATTCAGATTTTTTTGTATATTATTTAATATATTTTTCGAATAAAATAGTTTGATAAAGGAAATGAAGTGATTTGCGTTAGTCCGGAAGATTATTAACTTGGAAAAATGTATAAGGTATTAAAATATTATACGAAAACAATTCTTTTGAATATTGTGTAAATATTTCAATAGTATCATAAGATCGAGAGACACTAGTTTTATTAAAAACAAGATTATGCCACCAGTGAGAGTCGAACTCACGACCCCTGGTTTACGAGACCAATGCTCTAACCACTGAGCCCTGGTGGCCGTGCGAAGTTTGAAAAAGATTTGGTAAAACCAATGTTAAGCGATAAATATTTTAAGCATTGTTCTCATTAACAGAAATTTAATTGTTTATAGTAAAAGAAAAAAACAATGTATATTAAATGAATATGTATCTTTCACTTATTGAATTCAATTTATTGATATTTTATAGAAATGGATTCAGATTTTTTTGTATATTATTTAATATATTTTTCGAATAAAATAGTTTGATAAAGGAAATGAAGTGATTTGCGTTAGTCCGGAAGATTATTAACTTGGAAAAATGTATAAGGTATTAAAATATTACACGAAAACAATTCTTTTGAATATTGTGTAAATATTTCAATAGTATCATAAGATCGAAAGACACTAGTTTTATTAAAAACAAGATTATGCCACCAGTGAGAGTCGAACTCACGACCCCTGGTTTACGAGACCAATGCTCTAACCACTGAGCCATGGTGGCCGTGCGAAGTTTGAAAAAGATTTGGTAAAACCAATGTTAAGCGATAAATATTGAAGCATTGTTCTCATTAACAGAAATTTAATTGTTTATAGTAAAAGAAAAAAACAATGTATATTAAATGAATATGTATCTTTCACTTATTGAATTCAATTTATTGATATTTTATAGAAATGGATTCAGATTTTTTTGTATATTATTTAATATATTTTTCGAATAAAATAGTTTGATAAAGGAAATGAAGTGATTTGCGTTAGTCCGGAAGATTATTAACTTGGAAAAATGTATAAGGTATTAAAATATTATACGAAAACAATTCTTTTGAATATTGTGTAAATATTTCAATAGTATCATAAGATCGAGAGACACTAGTTTTATTAAAAACAAGATTATGCCACCAGTGAGAGTCGAACTCACGACCCCTGGTTTACGAGACCAATGCTCTAACCACTGAGCCATGGTGGCCGTGCGAAGTTTGAAAAAGATTTGGTAAAACCAATGTTAAGCGATAAATATTTAAGCATTGTTCTCATTAACAGAAATTTAATTGTTTATAGTAAAAGAAAAAAACAATGTATATTAAATGAATATGTATCTTTCACTTATTGAATTCAATTTATTGATATTTTATAGAAATGGATTCAGATTTTTTTGTATATTATTTAATATATTTTTCGAATAAAATAGTTTGATAAAGGAAATGAAGTGATTTGCGTTAGTCCGGAAGATTATTAACTTGGAAAAATGTATAAGGTATTAAAATATTATACGAAAACAATTCTTTTGAATATTGTGTAAATATTTCAATAGTATCATAAGATCGAGAGACACTAGTTTTATTAAAAACAAGATTATGCCACCAGTGAGAGTCGAACTCACGACCCCTGGTTTACGAGACCAATGCTCTAACCACTGAGCCCTGGTGGCCGTGCGAAGTTTGAAAAAGATTTGGTAAAACCAATGTTAAGCGATAAATATTTAAGCATTGTTCTCATTAACAGAAATTTAATTGTTTATAGTAAAAGAAAAAAACAATGTATATTAAATGAATATGTATCTTTCACTTATTGAATTCAATTTATTGATATTTTATAGAAATGGATTCAGATTTTTTTGTATATTATTTAATATATTTTTCGAATAAAATAGTTTGATAAAGGAAATGAAGTGATTTGCGTTAGTCCGGAAGATTATTAACTTGGAAAAATGTATAACGTATTAAAATATTATACGAAAACAATTCTTTTGAATATTGTGTAAACATTTCAATAGTATCATAAGATCGAGAGACACTAGTTTTATTAAAAACAAGATTATGCCACCAGTGAGAGTCGAACTCACGACCCCTGGTTTACGAGACCAATGCTCTAACCACTGAGCCCTGGTGGCCGTGCGAAGTTTGAAAAAGATTTGGTAAAACCAATGTTAAGCGATAAATATTTAAGCATTGTTCTCATTAACAGAAATTTAATTGTTTATAGTAAAAGAAAAAAACAATGTATATTAAATGAATATGTATCTTTCACTTATTGAATTCAATTTATTGATATTTTATAGAAATGGATTCAGATTTTTTTGTATATTATTTAATATATTTTTCGAATAAAATAGTTTGATAAAGGAAATGAAGTGATTTGCGTTAGTCCGGAAGATTATTAACTTGGAAAAATGTATAAGGTATTAAAATATTATACGAAAACAATTCTTTTGAATATTGTGTAAATATTTCAATAGTATCATAAGATCGAGAGACACTAGTTTTATTAAAAACAAGATTATGCCACCAGTGAGAGTCGAACTCACGACCCCTGGTTTACGAGACCAATGCTCTAACCACTGAGCCATGGTGGCCGTGCGAAGTTTGAAAAAGATTTGGTAAAACCAATGTTAAGCGATAAATATTTAAGCATTGTTCTCATTAACAGAAATTTAATTGTTTATATTAAAAGAAAAAAACAATGTATATTAAATGAATATGTATCTTTCACTTATTGAATTCAATTTATTGATATTTTATAGAAATGGATTCAGATTTTTTTGTATATTATTTAATATATTTTTCGAATAAAATAGTTTGATAAAGGAAATGAAGTGATTTGCGTTAGTCCGGAAGATTATTAACTTGGAAAAATGTATAAGGTATTAAAATATTATACGAAAACAATTCTTTTGAATATTGTGTAAATATTTCAATAGTATCATAAGATCGAGAGACACTAGTTTTATTAAAAACAAGATTATGCCACCAGTGAGAGTCGAACTCACGACCCCTGGTTTACGAGACCAATGCTCTAACCACTGAGCCATGGTGGCCGTGCGAAGTTTGAAAAAGATTTGGTAAAACCAATGTTAAGCGATAAATATTTAAGCATTGTTCTCATTAACAGAAATTTAATTGTTTATAGTAAAAGAAAAAAACAATGTATATTAAATGAATATGTATCTTTCACTTATTGAATTCAATTTATTGATATTTTATAGAAATGGATTCAGATTTTTTTGTATATTATTTAATATATTTTTCGAATAAAATAGTTTGATAAAGGAAATGAAGTGATTTGCGTTAGTCCGGAAGATTATTATCTTGGAAAAATGTATAAGGTATTAAAATATTATACGAAAACAATTCTTTTGAATATTGTGTAAATATTTCAATAGTATCATAAGATCGAGAGACACTAGTTTTATTAAAAACAAGATTATGCCACCAGTGAGAGTCGAACTCACGACCCCTGGTTTACGAGACCAATGCTCTAACCACTGAGCCATGGTGGCCGTGCGAAGTTTGAAAAAGATTTGGTAAAACCAATGTTAAGCGATAAATATTTAAGCATTGTTCTCATTAACAGAAATTTAATTGTTTATAGTAAAAGAAAAAAACAATGTATATTAAATGAATATGTATCTTTCACTTATTGAATTCAATTTATTGATATTTTATAGAAATGGATTCAGAATTTTTTGTATATTATTTAATATATTTTTCGAATAAAATAGTTTGATAAAGGAAATGAAGTGATTTGCGTTAGTCCGGAAGATTATTAACTTGGAAAAATGTATAACGTATTAAAATATTATACGAAAACAATTCTTTTGAATATTGTGTAAACATTTCAATAGTATCATAAGATCGAGAGACACTAATTTTATTAAAAACAAGATTATGCCACCAGTGAGAGTCGAACTCACGACCCCTGGTTTACGAGACCAATGCTCTAACCACTGAGCCCTGGTGGCCGTGTGAACTTTGAAAAAGATTTGGTAAAACCAATGTTAAGCGATAAATATTTAAGCATTGTTCTCATTAACAGAAATTTAATTGTTTATAGTAAAAGAAAAAAACAATGTATATTAAATGAATATGTATCTTTCACTTATTGAATTCAATTTATTGATATTTTATAGAAATGGATTCAGATTTTTTTGTATATTATTTAATATATTTTTCGAATAAAATAGTTTGATAAAGGAAATGAAGTGATTTGCGTTAGTCCGGAAGATTATTAACTTGGAAAAATGTATAAGGTATTAAAATATTATACGAAAACAATTCTTTTGAATATTGTGTAAATATTTCAATAGTATCATAAGATCGAGAGACACTAGTTTTATTAAAAACAAGATTATGCCACCAGTGAGAGTCGAACTCACGACCCCTGGTTTACGAGACCAATGCTCTAACCACTGAGCCATGGTGGCCGTGCGAAGTTTGAAAAAGATTTGGTAAAACCAATGTTAAGCGATAAATATTTAAGCATTGTTCTCATTAACAGAAATTTAATTGTTTATAGTAAAAGAAAAAAACAATGTATATTAAATGAATATGTATCTTTCACTTATTGAATTCAATTTATTGATATTTTATAGAAATGGATTCAGATTTTTTTGTATATTATTTAATATATTTTTCGAATAAAATAGTTTGATAAAGGAAATGAAGTGATTTGCGTTAGTCCGGAAGATTATTAACTTGGAAAAATGTATAAGGTATTAAAATATTATACGAAAACAATTCTTTTGAATATTGTGTAAATATTTCAATAGTATCATAAGATCGAGAGACACTAGTTTTATTAAAAACAAGATTATGCCACCAGTGAGAGTCGAACTCACGACCCCTGGTTTACGAGACCAATGCTCTAACCACTGAGCCATGGTGGCCGTGCGAAGTTTGAAAAAGATTTGGTAAAACCAATGTTAAGCGATAAATATTTAAGCATTGTTCTCATTAACAGAAATTTAATTGTTTATAGTAAAAGAAAAAAACAATGTATATTAAATGAATATGTATCTTTCACTTATTGAATTCAATTTATTGATATTTTATAGAAATGGATTCAGATTTTTTTGTATATTATTTAATATATTTTTCGAATAAAATAGTTTGATAAAGGAAATGAAGTGATTTGCGTTAGTCCGGAAGATTATTAACTTGGAAAAATGTATAAGGTATTAAAATATTATACGAAAACAATTCTTTTGAATATTGTGTAAATATTTCAATAGTATCATAAGATCGAGAGACACTAGTTTTATTAAAAACAAGATTATGCCACCAGTGAGAGTCGAACTCACGACCCCTGGTTTACGAGACCAATGCTCTAACCACTGAGCCCTGGTGGCCGTGCGAAGTTTGAAAAAGATTTGGTAAAACCAATGTTAAGCGATAAATATTTAAGCATTGTTCTCATTAACAGAAATTTAATTGTTTATAGTAAAAGAAAAAAACAATGTATATTAAATGAATATGTATCTTTCACTTATTGAATTCAATTTATTGATATTTTATAGAAATGGATTCAGATTTTTTTGTATATTATTTAATATATTTTTCGAATAAAATAGTTTGATAAAGGAAATGAAGTGATTTGCGTTAGTCCGGAAGATTATTAACTTGGAAAAATGTATAAGGTATTAAAATATTATACGAAAACAATTCTTTTGAATATTGTGTAAATATTTCAATAGTATCATAAGATCGAGAGACACTAGTTTTATTAAAAACAAGATTATGCCACCAGTGAGAGTCGAACTCACGACCCCTGGTTTACGAGACCAATGCTCTAACCACTGAGCCCTGGTGGCCGTGCGAAGTTTGAAAAAGATTTGGTAAAACCAATGTTAAGCGATAAATATTTAAGCATTGTTCTCATTAACAGAAATTTAATTGTTTATAGTAAAAGAAAAAAACAATGTATATTAAATGAATATGTATCTTTCACTTATTGAATTCAATTTATTGATATTTTATAGAAATGGATTCAGATTTTTTTGTATATTATTTAATATATTTTTCGAATAAAATAGTTTGATAAAGGAAATGAAGTGATTTGCGTTAGTCCGGAAGATTATTAACTTGGAAAAATGTATAAGGTATTAAAATATTATACGAAAACAATTCTTTTGAATATTGTGTAAATATTTCAATAGTATCATAAGATCGAGAGACACTAGTTTTATTAAAAACAAGATTATGCCACCAGTGAGAGTCGAACTCACGACCCCTGGTTTACGAGACCAATGCTCTAACCACTGAGCCATGGTGGCCGTGCGAAGTTTGAAAAAGATTTGGTAAAACCAATGTTAAGCGATAAATATTTAAGCATTGTTCTCATTAACAGAAATTTAATTGTTTATAGTAAAAGAAAAAAACAATGTATATTAAATGAATATGTATCTTTCACTTATTGAATTCAATTTATTGATATTTTATAGAAATGGATTCAGATTTTTTTGTATATTATTTAATATATTTTTCGAATAAAATAGTTTGATAAAGGAAATGAAGTGATTTGCGTTAGTCCGGAAGATTATTAACTTGGAAAAATGTATAAGGTATTAAAATATTATACGAAAACAATTCTTTTGAATATTGTGTAAATATTTCAATAGTATCATAAGATCGAGAGACACTAGTTTTATTAAAAACAAGATTATGCCACCAGTGAGAGTCGAACTCACGACCCCTGGTTTACGAGACCAATGCTCTAACCACTGAGCCATGGTGGCCGTGCGAAGTTTGAAAAAGATTTGGTAAAACCAATGTTAAGCGATAAATATTTAAGCATTGTTCTCATTAACAGAAATTTAATTGTTTATAGTAAAAGAAAAAAACAATGTATATTAAATGAATATGTATCTTTCACTTATTGAATTCAATTTATTGATATTTTATAGAAATGGATTCAGATTTTTTTGTATATTATTTAATATATTTTTCGAATAAAATAGTTTGATAAAGGAAATGAAGTGATTTGCGTTAGTCCGGAAGATTATTAACTTGGAAAAATGTATAAGGTATTAAAATATTATACGAAAACAATTCTTTTGAATATTGTGTAAATATTTCAATAGTATCATAAGATCGAGAGACACTAGTTTTATTAAAAACAAGATTATGCCACCAGTGAGAGTCGAACTCACGACCCCTGGTTTACGAGACCAATGCTCTAACCACTGAGCCATGGTGGCCGTGAGAAGTTTGAAAAAGATTTGGTAAAACCAATGTTAAGCGATAAATATTTAAGCATTGTTCTCATTAACAGAAACTTAATTGTTTATAGTAAAAGAAATAAACAATGTATATTAAATGAATATGTATCTTTCACTTATTGAATTCAATTTATTGATATTTTATAGAAATGGATTCAGATTTTTTTGTATATTATTTAATATATTTTTCGAATAAAATAGTTTGATAAAGGAAATGAAGTGATTTGCGTTAGTCCGGAAGATTATTAACTTGGAAAAATGTATAAGGTATTAAAATATTATACGAAAACAATTCTTTTGAATATTGTGTAAATATTTCAATAGTATCATAGGATCGAGAGACACTAGTTTTATTAAAAACAAGATTATGCCACCAGTGAGAGTCGAACTCACGACCCCTGGTTTACGAGACCAATGCTCTAACCACTGAGCCATGGTGGCCGTCCGAAGTTTGAAAAAGATTTGGTAAAACCAATGTTAAGCGATAAATATTTAAGCATTGTTCTCATTAACAGAAATTTAATTGTTTATAGTAAAAGAAAAAAACAATGTATATTAAATGAATATGTATCTTTCACTTATTGAATTCAATTTATTGATATTTTATAGAAATGGATTCAGATTTTTTTGTATATTATTTAATATATTTTTCGAATAAAATAGTTTGATAAAGGAAATGAAGTGATTTGCGTTTGTCCGGAAGATTATTAACTTGGAAAAATGTATAAGGTATTAAAATATTATACGAAAACAATTCTTTTGAATATTGTGTAAATATTTCAATAGTAGTCATAAGATCGAGAGACACTAGTTTTATTAAAAAAAATATTATGCCACCAGTGAGAGTCGAACTCACGACCCCTGGTTTTCTAGACCAATGCTCTAACCACTGAGCCATGGTGGCCGTGCGAGGTTTGAAAAAGATTTGGTAAAACCAATGTTAAGCGATAAATATTTAAGCATTGTTCTCATTAACAGAAATTTAATTGTTTATAGTAAAAGAAAAAAACAATGTATATTAAATGAATATGTATCCTTCACTTATTGAATTCAATTTACTGATATTTTATAGAAATGGATTCAGATTTTTTTGTATATTATTTAATATATTTTTCGAATAAAATAGTTTGATAAAGGAAATGAAGTGATTTGCGTTAGTCCGGAAGATTATTAACTTGGAAAAATGTATAAGGTATTAAAATATTATATGAAAACAATTCTTTTGAATATTGTGTAAATATTTCAATAGTATCATAAGATCGAGAGACACTAGTTTTATTAAAAACAAGATTATGCCACCAGTTAGAGTCGAACTCACGACCCCTGGTTTACGAGACCAATGCTCTAACCACTGAGCCATGGTGGCCGTGCGAAGTTTGAAAAAGATTTGGTAAAACCAATGTTAAGTGATAAATATTTTAAGCATTGTTCTCATTAACAGAAATTTAATTGTTTATAGTAAAAGAAAAAAACAATGTATATTAAATGAATATGCATCTTTCACTTATTGTATTCAAATATTGATATTTTATAAAAATGGCTTTAGAATGATTTTTATATTATTTAATAAATTTTCGGATAAAATGGTTTGATAAAGGAAATGAAGTATTTGTGTTAGTTGGGTAAATTATTGACTTACAAAAGTGTGTAAGGTATTAAAATATTCTACAGGAAAACAAATCTTTTGTAAATGGTGTAAATATTTCTATTGAATCTTAAGATTGAGCGATACTAGTTTTATTAAAAGAAAAAGAAAATGCCACCAGTGAGAGTCGAACTCACGATCCCTGGCTTACGAAACCAATGCTCTAACCACTGAGCCATGGTGGTCGTGCAAAGTTTGAAAAAGATTTGGTAAAACCATTGTTAAGCGATAAATATTTTAAGCATTGTTCTCATTAACAGAAATTTAATTGTTTATAGTAAAAGAAAAAAACAATGTATATTAAATGAATATGTATCTTTCACTTATTGAATTCATTTTATTGATAATTTATAGAAATGGATTCAGATTTTTTTGTATATTATTTAATATATTTTTCGAATGAAATAGTTTGATAAAGGAAATGAAGTGATTTGCGTTAGTCCGGAAAATTATTAACTTGGAAAAATGTATAAGGTATTAAAATATTATACGAAAACAATTCTTTTGAATATTGTGTAAATATTTCAATAGTATAATAAGATCGAGAGACACTAGTTTTATTAAAAACAAGATTATGCCACCAGTGAGAGTCGAACTCACGACCCCTGGTTTACGAGAACCAATGCTCTAACCACTGAGCCATGGTGGCCGTGCGAAGTTTGAAAAAGATTTGGTAAAACCAATGTTAAGCGATAAATATTTTAAGCATTGTTCTCATTAACAGAAATTTAATTGATTATAGTAAAAGAAAAAAACAATGTATATTAAATGAATATGTATCTTTCACTTATTGAATTCAATTTATTGATATTTTATAGAAATGGATTCAGATTTTTTTGTATATTATTTAATATATTTTTCGAATAAAATAGTTTGATAAAGGAAATGAAGTGATTTGCGTTAGTCCGGAAGATTATTAACTTGGAAAAATGTATAAGGTATTAAAATATTATACGAAAACAATTCTTTTGAATATTGTGTAAAAATTTCAATAGTATCATAAGATCGAGAGACACTAGTTTTATTAAAAACAAGATTATGCCACCAGTGAGAGTCGAACTCACGACCCATGGTTTACGAGAACAATGCTCAAACCACTGAGCCATGGTGGCCGGGCGAAGTTTGAAAAAGATTTGGTAAAACCAATGTTAAGCGATAAATATTTTAAGCATTGTTCTCATTAACAGAAATTTAATTGTTTATAGTAAAGAAAAAACAATGTATATTAAATGAATATGAATCTTTCACTTATTGAATTCAATTTATTGATATTTTATAGAAATGGATTCAGAATTTTTTGTATATTATTTAATATATTTTTCGAATAAAATAGTTTGATAAAGGAAATGAAGTGATTTGCGTTAGTCCGGAAGATTATTAACTTTGAAAAATGTATAAGGTATTAAAATATTATACGAAAACAATTCTTTTGAATATTGTGTAAATATTTCAATAGTATCATAAGATCGAGAGACACTAGTTTTATTAAAAACAAGATTATGCCACCAGTGAGAGTCGAACTCACGACCCCTGGTTTACGAGACCAATGCTCTAACCACTGAGCCATGGTGGCCGTGCGAAGTTTGAAAAAGATTTGGTAAAACCAATGTTAAGCGATAAATATTTAAGCATTGTTCTCATTAACAGAAATTTAATTGTTTATAGTAAATGAAAAAAACAATGTATATTAAATGAATATGTATCTTTCACTTATTGAATTCAATTTATTGATATTTTATAGAAATGGATTCAGATTTTTTTGTATATTATTTAATATATTTTTCGAATAAAATAGTTTGATAAAGGAAATGAAGTGATTTGCGTTAGTCCGGAAGATTATTAACTTGGAAAATGTATAAGGTATTAAAATATTATACGAAAACAATTCTTTTGAATATTGTGTAAATATTTCAATAGTATCATAAGATCGAGAGACACTAGTTTTATTAAAAACAAGATTATGCCACCAGTGAGAGTCGAACTCACGACCCCCGGTTTACGAGACCAATGCTCTAACCACTGAGCCATGGTGGCCGTGCGAAGTTTGAAAAAGATTTGGTAAAACCAATGTTAAGCGATAAATATTTAAGCATTGTTCTCATTAACAGAAATTTAATTGTTTATAGTAAAAGAAAAAAACAATGTATATTAAATGAATATGTATCTTTCACTTATTGAATTCAATTTATTGATATTTTATAGAAATGGATTCAGATTTTTTTGTATATTATTTAATATATTTTTCGAATAAAATAGTTTGATAAAGGAAATGAAGTGATTTGCGTTAGTCCGGAAGATTATTAACTTGGAAAAATGTATAAGGTATTAAAATATTGTACGAAAACAATTCTTTTGAATATTGTGTAAATATTTCAATAGTATCATAAGATCGAGAGACACTAGTTTTATTAAAAACAAGATTATGCCACCAGTGAGAGTCGAACTCACGACCGCTGGTTTACGAGACCAATGCTCTAACCACTGAGCCATGGTGGCCGTGAGAAGTTTGAAAAAGATTTGGTAAAACCAATGTTAAGCGATAAATATTTAAGCATTGTTCTCATTAACAGAAACTTAATTGTTTATAGTAAAAGAAATAAACAATGTATATTAAATGAATATGTATCTTTCACTTATTGAATTCAATTTATTGATATTTTATAGAAATGGATTCAGATTTTTTTGTATATTATTTAATATATTTTTCGAATAAAATAGTTTGATAAAGGAAATGAAGTGATTTGCGTTAGTCCAGAAGATTATTAACTTGGAAAAATGTATAAGGTATTAAAATATTATACGAAAACAATTCTTTTGAATATTGTGTAAATATTTCAATAGTATCATAGGATCGAGAGACACTAGTTTTATTAAAAATAAGATTATGCCACCAGTGAGAGTCGAAATCACGACCCCTGGTTTACGAGACCAATGCTCTAACCACTGAGCCATGGTGGCCGTCCGAAGTTTGAAAAAGATTTGGTAAAATCAATGTTAAGCGATAAATATTTAAGCATTGTTCTCATTAACAGAAATTTAATTGTTTATAGTAAAAGAAAAAAACAATGTATATTAAATGAATATGTATCTTTCACTTATTGAATTCAATTTATTGATATTTTATAGAAATGGATTCAGATTTTTTTGTATATTATTTAATATATTTTTCGAATAAAATAGTTTGATAAAGGAAATGAAGTGATTTGCGTTTGTCCGGAAGATTATTAACTTGGAAAAATGTATAAGGTATTAAAATATTATACAGGAAAACAATTCTTTTCTATATTGTGTAAATATTCCTATTGAATCTTAAGATTGAGCGACACTAGTTTTATTAAAAAAAATATTATGCCACCAGTGAGAGTCGAACTCACGACCCCTGGTTTTCTAGACCAATGCTCTAACCACTGAGCCATAGTGGCCGTGCGAAATTTGAAAAAGATTTGGTAAAACCAATGTTAAGCGATAAATATTTAAGCATTGTTCTCATTAACAGAAATTTAATTGTTTATAGTAAAAGAAATAAACAATGTATATTAAATGAATATGTATCCTTCACTTATTGAATTCAATTTATTGATATTTTATAGAAATGGATTCAGATTTTTTTGTATATTATTTAATATATTTTTCGAATAAAATAGTTTGATAAAGGAAATGAAGTGATTTGCGTTAGTCCGGAAGATTATTAACTTGGAAAAATGTATAAGGTATTAATATATTATATGAAAACAATTCTTTTGAATATTGTGTAAATATTTCAATAGTATCATAAGATCGAGAGACACTAGTTTTATTAAAAACAAGATTATGCCACCAGTTAGAGTCGAACTCACGACCCCTGGTTTACGAGACCAATGCTCTAACCACTGAGCCATGGTGGCCGTGCGAAGTTTGAAAAAGATTTGGTAAAACCAATGTTAAGTGATAAATATTTTAAGCATTGTTCTCATTAACAGAAATTTAATTGTTTATAGTAAAAGAAAAAAACAATGTATATTAAATGAATATGCATCTTTCACTTATTGTATTCAAATATTGATATTTTATAAAAATGGCTTTAGAATGATTTTTATATTATTTAATAAATTTTCGGATAAAATGGTTTGATAAAGGAAATGAAGTATTTGTGTTAGTTGGGTAAATTATTGACTTACAAAAGTGTGTAAGGTATTAAAATATTCTACAGGAAAACAAATCTTTTGTAAATGGTGTAAATATTTCTATTGAGTCTTAAGATTGAGCGATACTAGTTTTATTAAAAGAAAAAGAAAATGCCACCAGTGAGAGTCGAACTCACGATCCCTGGTTTACGAGACCAATGCTCTAACCACTGAGCCATGGTGGCCGTGCAAAGTTTGAAAAAGATTTGGTAAAACCATTGTTAAGCGATAAATATTTTAAGCATTGTTCTCATTAACAGAAATTTAATTGTTTATAGTAAAAGAAAAAAACAATGTATATTAAATGAATATGTATCTTTCACTTATTGAATTCATTTTATTGATAATTTATAGAAATGGATTCAGATTTTTTTGTATATTATTTAATATATTTTTCGAATGAAATATGTTTGATAAAGGAAATGAAGTGATTTGCGTTAGTCCGGAAGATTATTAACTTGGAAAAATGTATAAGGTATTAAAATATTATACGAAAACAATTCTTTTGAATATTGTGTAAATATTTCAATAGTATCATAAGATCGAGAGACACTAGTTTTATTAAAAACAAGATTATGCCACCAGTGAGAGTCGAACTCACGACCCTTGGTTTACGAGAACCAATGCTCTAACCACTGAGCCATGGTGGCCGTGCGAAGTTTGAAAAAGATTTGGTAAAACCAATGTTAAGCGATAAATATTTTAAGCATTGTTCTCATTAACAGAAATTTAATTGATTATAGTAAAAGAAAAAAACAATGTATATTAAATGAATATGTATCTTTCACTTATTGAATTCAATTAATTGATATTTTATAGAAATGGATTCAGATTTTTTGTATATTATTTAATATATTTTTCGAATAAAATAGTTTGATAAAGGAAATGAAGTGATTTGCGTTAGTCCGGAAGATTATTAACTTGGAAAAATGTATAAGGTATTAATATATTATATGAAAACAATTCTTTTGAATATTGTGTAAATATTTCAATAGTATCATAAGATCGAGAGACACTAGTTTTATTAAAAACAAGATTATGCCACCAGTTAGAGTCGAACTCACGACCCCTGGTTTACGAGACCAATGCTCTAACCACTGAGCCATGGTGGCCGTGCGAAGTTTGAAAAAGATTTGGTAAAACCAATGTTAAGTGATAAATATTTTAAGCATTGTTCTCATTAACAGAAATTTAATTGTTTATAGTAAAAGAAAAAAACAATGTATATTAAATGAATATACATCTTTCACTTATTGTATTCAAATATTGATATTTTATAAAAATGGCTTTAGAATGATTTTTATATTATTTAATAAATTTTCGGATAAAATGGTTTGATAAAGGAAATGAAGTATTTGTGTTAGTTGGGTAAATTATTGACTTACAAAAGTGTGTAAGGTATTAAAATATTCTACAGGAAAACAAATCTTTTGTAAATGGTGTAAATATTTCTATTGAGTCTTAAGATTGAGCGATACTAGTTTTATTAAAAGAAAAAGAAAATGCCACCAGTGAGAGTCGAACTCACGATCCCTGGTTTACGAGACCAATGCTCTAACCACTGAGCCATGGTGGCCGTGCAAAGTTTGAAAAAGATTTGGTAAAACCATTGTTAAGCGATAAATATTTTAAGCATTGTTCTCATTAACAGAAATTTAATTGTTTATAGTAAAAGAAAAAAACAATGTATATTAAATGAATATGTATCTTTCACTTATTGAATTCATTTTATTGATAATTTATAGAAATGGATTCAGATTTTTTTGTATATTATTTAATATATTTTTCGAATGAAATATGTTTGATAAAGGAAATGAAGTGATTTGCGTTAGTCCGGAAGATTATTAACTTGGAAAAATGTATAAGGTATTAAAATATTATACGAAAACAATTCTTTTGAATATTGTGTAAATATTTCAATAGTATCATAAGATCGAGAGACACTAGTTTTATTAAAAACAAGATTATGCCACCAGTGAGAGTCGAACTCACGACCCTTGGTTTACGAGAACCAATGCTCTAACCACTGAGCCATGGTGGCCGTGCGAAGTTTGAAAAAGATTTGGTAAAACCAATGTTAAGCGATAAATATTTTAAGCATTGTTCTCATTAACAGAAATTTAATTGATTATAGTAAAAGAAAAAAACAATGTATATTAAATGAATATGTATCTTTCACTTATTGAATTCAATTTATTGATATTTTATAGAAATGGATTCAGATTTTTTTGTATATTATTTAATATATTTTTCGAATAAAATAGTTTGATAAAGGAAATGAAGTGATTTGCGTTAGTCCGGAAGATTATTAACTTGGAAAAATGTATAAGGTATTAAAATATTATACGAAAACAATTCTTTTGAATATTGTGTAAAAATTTCAATAGTATCATAAGATCGAGAGACACTAGTTTTATTAAAAACAAGACTATGCCACCAGTGAGAGTCGAACTCACGACCCCTGGTTTACGAGAACAATGCTCAAACCACTGAGCCATGGTGGCCGGGCGAAGTTTGAAAAAGATTTGGTAAAACCAATGTTAAGCGATAAATATTTTAAGCATTGTTCTCATTAACAGAAATTTAATTGTTTATAGTAAAGAAAAAACAATGTATATTAAATGAATATGAATCTTTCACTTATTGAATTCAATTTATTGATAATTTATAGAAATGGATTCAGATTTTTTTGTATATTATTTAATATATTTTTCGAATAAAATATGTTTGATAAAGGAAATGAAGTGATTTGCGTTAGTCCGGAAGATTATTAACTTGGAAAAATGTATAAGGTATTAATATATTATATGAAAACAATTCTTTTGAATATTGTGTAAATATTTCAATAGTATCATAAGATCGAGAGACACTAGTTTTATTAAAAACAAGATTATGCCACCAGTGAGAGTCGAACTCACGACCCCTGGTTTACGAGAACCAATGCTCTAACCACTGAGCCATGGTGGCCGTGCGAAGTTTGAAAAAGATTTGGTAAAACCAATGTTAAGCGATAAATATTTTAAGCATTGTTCTCATTAACAGAAATTTAATTGATTATAGTAAAAGAAAAAAACAATGTATATTAAATGAATATGTATCTTTCACTTATTGAATTCAATTTATTGATATTTTATAGAAATGGATTCAGATTTTTTTGTATATTATTTAATATATTTTTCGAATAAAATAGTTTGATAAAGGAAATGAAGTGATTTGCGTTAGTCCGGAAGATTATTAACTTGGAAAAATGTATAAGGTATTAATATATTATATGAAAACAATTCTTTTGAATATTGTGTAAATATTTCAATAGTATCATAAGATCGAGAGACACTAGTTTTATTAAAAACAAGATTATGCCACCAGTTAGAGTCGAACTCACGACCCCTGGTTTACGAGACCAATGCTCTAACCACTGAGCCATGGTGGCCGTGCGAAGTTTGAAAAAGATTTGGTAAAACCAATGTTAAGTGATAAATATTTTAAGCATTGTTCTCATTAACAGAAATTTAATTGTTTATAGTAAAAGAAAAAAACAATGTATATTAAATGAATATGCATCTTTCACTTATTGTATTCAAATATTGATATTTTATAAAAATGGCTTTAGAATGATTTTTATATTATTTAATAAATTTTCGGATAAAATGGTTTGATAAAGGAAATGAAGTATTTGTGTTAGTTGGGTAAATTATTGACTTACAAAAGTGTGTAAGGTATTAAAATATTCTACAGGAAAACCAATCTTTTGTAAATGGTGTAAATATTTCTATTGAGTCTTAAGATTGAGCGATACTAGTTTTATTAAAAGAAAAAGAAAATGCCACCAGTGAGAGTCGAACTCACGATCCCTGGTTTACGAGACCAATGCTCTAACCACTGAGCCATGGTGGCCGTGCAAAGTTTGAAAAAGATTTGGTAAAACCATTGTTAAGCGATAAATATTTTAAGCATTGTTCTCATTAACAGAAATTTAATTGTTTATAGTAAAAGAAAAAAACAATGTATATTAAATGAATATGTATCTTTCACTTATTGAATTCATTTTATTGATAATTTATAGAAATGGATTCAGATTTTTTGTATATTATTTAATATATTTTTCGAATGAAATATGTTTGATAAAGGAAATGAAGTGATTTGCGTTAGTCCGGAAGATTATTAACTTGGAAAAATGTATAAGGTATTAAAATATTATACGAAAACAATTCTTTTGAATATTGTGTAAATATTTCAATAGTATCATAAGATCGAGAGACACTAGTTTTATTAAAAACAAGATTATGCCACCGGTGAGAGTCGAACTCACGACCCTTGGTTTACGAGAACCAATGCTCTAACCACTGAGCCATGGTGGCCGTGCGAAGTTTGAAAAAGATTTGGTAAAACCAATGTTAAGCGATAAATATTTTAAGCATTGTTCTCATTAACAGAAATTTAATTGATTATAGTAAAAGAAAAAAACAATGTATATTAAATGAATATGTATCTTTCACTTATTGAATTCAATTTATTGATATTTTATAGAAATGGATTCAGATTTTTTTGTATATTATTTAATATATTTTTCGAATAAAATAGTTTGATAAAGGAAATGAAGTGATTTGCGTTAGTCCGGAAGATTATTAACTTGGAAAAATGTATAAGGTATTAAAATATTATACGAAAACAATTCTTTTGAATATTGTGTAAAAATTTCAATAGTATCATAAGATCGAGAGACACTAGTTTTATTAAAAACAAGATTATGCCACCAGTGAGAGTCGAACTCACGACCCCTGGTTTACGAGAACAATGCTCAAACCACTGAGCCATGGTGGCCGGGCGAAGTTTGAAAAAGATTTGGTAAAACCAATGTTAAGCGATAAATATTTTAAGCATTGTTCTCATTAACAGAAATTTAATTGTTTATAGTAAAGAAAAAACAATGTATATTAAATGAATATGAATCTTTCACTTATTGAATTCAATTTATTGATATTTTATAGAAATGGATTCAGAATTTTTTGTATATTATTTAATATATTTTTCGAATAAAATAGTTTGATAAAGGAAATGAAGTGATTTGCGTTAGTCCGGAAGATTATTAACTTGGAAAAATGTATAAGGTATTAAAATATTATACGAAAACAATTCTTTTGAATATTGTGTAAATATTTCAATAGTATCATAAGATCGAGAGACACTAGTTTTATTAAAAACAAGATTATGCCACCAGTGAGAGTCGAACTCACGACCCCTGGTTTACGAGACCAATGCTCTAACCACTGAGCCATGGTGGCCGTGCGAAGTTTGAAAAAGATTTGGTAAAACCAATGTTAAGCGATAAATATTTAAGCATTGTTCTCATTAACAGAAATTTAATTGTTTATAGTAAAAGAAAAAAACAATGTATATTAAATGAATATGTATCTTTCACTTATTGAATTCAATTTATTGATATTTTATAGAAATGGATTCAGATTTTTTTGTATATTATTTAATATATTTTTCGAATAAAATAGTTTGATAAAGGAAATGAAGTGATTTGCGTTAGTCCGGAAGATTATTAACTTGGAAAAATGTATAAGGTATTAAAATATTATACGAAAACAATTCTTTTGAATATTGTGTAAATATTTCAATAGTATCATAAGATCGAGAGACACTAGTTTTATTAAAAACAAGATTATGCCACCAGTGAGAGTCGAACTCACGACCCCTGGTTTACGAGACCAATGCTCTAACCACTGAGCCATGGTGGCCGTGCGAAGTTTGAAAAAGATTTGGTAAAACCAATGTTAAGCGATAAATATTTAAGCATTGTTCTCATTAACAGAAATTTAATTGTTTATAGTAAAAGAAAAAAACAATGTATATTAAATGAATATGTATCTTTCACTTATTGAATTCAATTTATTGATATTTTATAGAAATGGATTCAGATTTTTTTGTATATTATTTAATATATTTTTCGAATAAAATAGTTTGATAAAGGAAATGAAGTGATTTGCGTTAGTCCGGAAGATTATTAACTTGGAAAAATGTATAAGGTATTAAAATATTATACGAAAACAATTCTTTTGAATATTGTGTAAATATTTCAATAGTATCATAAGATCGAGAGACACTAGTTTTATTAAAAACAAGATTATGCCACCAGTTAGAGTCGAACTCACGACCCCTGGTTTACGAGACCAATGCTCTAACCACTGAGCCATGGTGGCCGTGCGAAGTTTGAAAAAGATTTGGTAAAACCAATGTTAAGTGATAAATATTTTAAGCATTGTTCTCATTAACAGAAATTTAATTGTTTATAGTAAAAGAAAAAAACAATGTATATTAAATGAATATGCATCTTTCACTTATTGTATTCAAATATTGATATTTTATAAAAATGGCTTTAGAATGATTTTTATATTATTTAATAAATTTTCGGATAAAATGGTTTGATAAAGGAAATGAAGTATTTGTGTTAGTTGGGTAAATTATAGACTTACAAAAATGTATATGGTATTAAAATGTTATACAGGAAAACAATTCTTTTGTAAATTGTGTAAATATTTCTATTGAATCTTAAGATTGAGCGATACTAGTTTTATTAAAAAAAAAGATTATGCCACCAGTGAGAGTCGAACTCACGATCACTGGTTTACGAGACCAATGCTCTAACCACTGAGCCATGGTGGCCGTGCGAGGTTTGAAAAAGATTTGGTAAAACTATTGTTAAGCGATAAATATTTTTAGCATTGTCTTTTTTACAGGAATTTAATTGTTTATAGTAAAAGAAAAAAACAATGTATATTAAATGAATATGCATCTTTCACTTATTGAATTCATTTTATTGATAATTTATAGAAATGGATTCAGATTTTTTTGTATATTATTTAATATATTTTTCGAATGAAATAGTTTGATAAAGGAAATGAAGTGATTTGCGTTAGTCCGGAAGATTATTAACTTGGAAAAATGTATAAGGTATTAAAATATTATACGAAAACAATTCTTTTGAATATTGTGTAAATATTTCAATAGTATCATAAGATCGAGAGACACTAGTTTTATTAAAAACAAGATTATGCCACCAGTGAGAGTCGAACTCACGACCCCTGGTTTACGAGAACCAATGCTCTAACCACTGAGCCATGGTGGCCGTGCGAAGTTTGAAAAAGATTTGGTAAAACCAATGTTAAGCGATAAATATTTTAAGCATTGTTCTCATTAACAGAAATTTAATTGATTATAGTAAAAGAAAAAAACAATGTATATTAAATGAATATGTATCTTTCACTTATTGAATTCAATTTATTGATATTTTATAGAAATGGATTCAGATTTTTTGTATATTATTTAATATATTTTTCGAATAAAATAGTTTGATAAAGGAAATGAAGTGATTTGCGTTAGTCCGGAAGATTATTAACTTGGAAAAATGTATAAGGTATTAAAATATTATACGAAAACAATTCTTTTGAATATTGTGTAAAAATTTCAATAGTATCATAAGATCGAGAGACACTAGTTTTATTAAAAACAAGATTATGCCACCAGTGAGAGTCGAACTCACAACCCCTGGTTTACGAGAACAATGCTCAAACCACTGAGCCATGGTGGCCGGGCGAAGTTTGAAAAGATTTGGTAAAACCAATGTTAAGCGATAAATATTTTAAGCATTGTTCTCATTAACAGAAATTTAATTGTTTATAGTAAAGAAAAACAATGTATATTAAATGAATATGAATCTTTCACTTATTGAATTCAATTTATTGATATTTTATAGAAATGGATTCAGAATTTTTTGTATATTATTTAATATATTTTTCGAATAAAATAGTTTGATAAAGGAAATGAAGTGATTTGCGTTAGTCCGGAAGATTATTAACTTGGAAAAATGTATAAGGTATTAAAATATTATACGAAAACAATTCTTTTGAATATTGTGTAAATATTTCAATAGTATCATAAGATCGAGAG
>JAJQOW010001077.1:0-64619 GCA_037975125.1 Latrodectus hesperus | reverse complement strand
AAACACAATTTAAATTTTGAAAAAAATTAATAAAATTTAATGTGATGCCTGGGACTGAATATTTGAAGTTATTGATATTATGTTGGGCTTAAGATTCGTTGTGGCAATACGTAAAACAGAAGAAAGGTTCTCATCTGCTATTCTATTTCTTATTTTTGATTTGTTTAAATTCATTAAAGAAAAAGTTTGCTCACAAATGTAAGTACTGCCAAAGAAAGTTGCACATGCAGCTGCATTTTGAACTCCTATACGAACATTCATAATCTCGGGTAGCCATGAAGGGAACAAACTGAAAATCCACGTTATAAAAAAATGAACTTAATGAACAGATGTAAAATATTTATTCTGATGTAGAATCGTTTTCCTATCAAATTTTTTCTTTTGTTTATTTGAAAGAGTCTCATTTCTTTTTAAATTAGTCTTATTTTATTTACATTCGCGGGCCAACTTTAAAGGCGACGCGGGCCAATTTTCACCCGCGGGCCATAGGTTGTGCATCCCTGCCCTATAAGAAAGTTATTATCACATCAAATAATATTTCAGACATTGAAATTTCTGCAAAAACTTTTACAGATTGAATTTCTAAATAAAAAATAACACCCAGAAAGAGAGATCTAAATGATGTATTCCTCAGCCGAAGCAATTCTAATTATACATTTTTAATTTTGAATCGAAAGGATTAATTTACTTAACTAGTATTATTGTCATATGGCTGCGAGACTTGGACTTAAACACAGAAAGACTTTAATAACTTACTAATTTTTTAACTGGATCTTAGAAAATTTTTTGGTCCATTACAGTTAAATAATAATTGTTAGAGAATTAGAGCTAAGGATGTGAATTGGAAGCTCTTATCTGTCATAAAATATAGTAAGATTCATCAAAACACTGAGACTTTCACAGCTTGGGCACATTGAGAGATCACCTCCTCATCGAGTGGGTAAGATTTTGCATTGGAAGTTCACGGGCAATACGCCAAGGGGGAGGCCAGGGAAAAGGTGGTTTGACGATGTTTTGATGTGTATTAAGCGAGAGAGAAGGCAACTTTATGATCTATTGAAAGGACCATAAGAACTTTAAGGTCTATAACTGAAAAACTGAAGTCAGGGACAGAGTTGTTAGGAAGGATATTGTGCTGGAGTCTAAGGCCCACCCTGGGCTGTGGTGCCAAAAAAGGAAAAAAAAAAAAAAGAAGATTGTAATTTTCATATGCTTGTAACTTGACTTACACAACTAGTAAAACAATTATTAATGAAAACATTTTGTATCTTTTTGCATTCACTTAGTTATATAAGTTTATATCACGAGTTTACCCTTTATAATCTTCCTGAATCATTAGGTCAACAAATTATCATGTGATATCAACATGTATAAATTAGTAGATATCTTTAAATTAAAATTTAAAAAATCTCAAATTTGTAAAATTGGAACTAACTAAGTTAATGCTTCAGAAATTTTATGAGAAAAATATTAAGATAATTTCGTCATATTTGTAGAACAATGGGATTATTTTGCAGTACAAAATAATGATATAGTACTACAAATTTTACGCAAAAAAATTGAATGAAGAAAAACGATAATCGAATCAATCTTTTATCAAACACGCGATTAAAAGTACACAAATTTTAAACTTAACAAAACTATATATAGATTTATTATTAATATGGAAATATAAAAAACGATTTTCTCGCATGCAAGCACCTTCAGCTTCGAGTTCCCTCTTCTTCCCCTTGTCTTTCTTCAATAACTGTTGCTCTTTTGGTCATGTTTGATATTTTTCAGGCTTCGTATTGTATTTTAACATATGATACAATAAATATGAAATTAAAAATATACATCCCACAACAAAATTGATACTTTAATCTAAATAACTAGAAATTTTAAGGAAAATTTTGTTTCCTTTTGATACTATTTGGAGCTTTACAGCGAACCGCTGGCAGGACATGATAAATATTTTTTTTATAAATTTTTATGATTGCCTTAATATAAATTACCTTCTTTTGAATAAATTACTTCTTTTATAGAGGTTGATTAAAAAATAATGTGATCAAAGGATCATGAATTTTTATTAAATAAATTTATTTACATTAAATTTTCAATGTGGTTTCCTTCATAGTATACTCTTTTAAAAATTTTGGGAAATATATTTCCTACTTCTTCTTTCATTGATTTTTAAGGCCTTTAAGTGTTCTTATTTTACGTCTGTTTGATTCTTTTTTTAATATCCCCATATAAAAAATCACAACGAGATCAGACAGGGGGTCGTCGGTAGCTATTTTTCAGAAAGAAGAAATTATTGTTATTTTTTTTCTTCCAACTTTTTATAATTGATTTTCCAGCATCACTTGGTACAGACTCTTGGTGATAAACAAACAAACTTCAAGGGTAAAGACATTCGCTTTCTTCGATCATGTGTTCCAAATTTTATCCTGTGATTATTATACAATGAATTAAAATGGCTTTTCTGATTTGTAAATGCGTTATTTATAACAAATTTTCAGCAACCATCGTTCAAAGACTTTAAATTTCATCTCGACCTCGAGAATCTAGAGTCATAATTTACTCTTACCGATAAAGATAGTTAGATTGGTAATTTAGATAATTAAATTTTAAAATTAAACTGGAGGTGAAGCGATTAAAGTTTTCTGTAAAAAGCTGTATGCCTTTAAAATTGTGGTTATACTTGTTTTCAATTAATTTGTACTATGCAATGACTAATATATTAGTTTTAATAATGGAATGAATAGGAAAAATATCAGTTTTTATGTCAGATTCTGGGACATTATTATTTGAATGACTGTTTCACCTGATCATGAAATGATAGAATGATGAGTGCAGTATAACCAGACAAACTCTGTAATTAACTGTTTAACTCCAAATGCATTCGAGACCACTTAAGTGCTTAGAATAATCTCTGTGTATTCTGCAGACCATAGAAACAAAATTCAACAAAAGTTCTTAACAGCTTTATCTACTCTTAACTAAAACTTTATACTAGACAGAGTTCTAATATGCCTTCTATTTTTGCACATTATTCCAAACGAAACAAACATTTGAAATAGTTTCAGCCTAACTAATCTTTTATTCTAGGCATTGGCTTTCACACTGTTGTTGTCATCCTATGATGGCTGTATTCATCATCGGATGACATTAAAAATTCCTATGCTTTATTTTACAGCGAAATCTAACTAATATTATATCCATTTATTAACAATGATTGCATTTTACAATTTTATAAATGACTATATTTTTGCATATAATTTTAAAATTTCACAAACTTTTCTTTATTTTCTTGAATTTTGTCGAATAAGTTGGTCTTTTTTTGATGTTTTTGATCCATATTTTAATGGAAAAATGACATTGTGTAAAAAAGACCTTTTTAATTTTATATGATTCGAAATTTATTAAGTTATTTGCTTTATTTGAGAAGATAATTGTGATCATGCGAATTTAAGTATCAAAAATACTTGAATAATCAAAAAATACCTTTTTGAAACTTTGTAGCATACATTCAAATGTTTTCATTGTTCCATTTCAATATGAATGCATCTAGTTTAGGACTTCTAACTAAGAATCGGTGACGATGACTACAATAGATGGATTCTTTCGTAAAATATATATCTTTTTTAAGTAATTGTCTTCTTGTCGAGTTTTCTCTTGCCCTCGGAGTAAATTTTTACTATATTGTTTAGTATTTCTAAGAATTTTCGAACAGACCCAGCAAAAGCACCTACTGACGCAGGTGCTTTTGAGGTACCTGCGTCAGTAGGACCATCACCTGCGTGAGAGATAAGCTATAGGTGTTACTGACTGGCAAATGATTGGCTATTACAGTTAAGTGTGCATAGCTAGTTAAAATTATTTTTACTTGAGATAAGACTATATTTTTAATTTTAATTTAAGGAATTAAAATTAATTTCAATAAGAAATTAATTAATTTTTTATAAATTAAAGCAAATGATATTATTGAGATGAAGGAAATTAAGTTAAATTTTTTTTTTATCAATTGCCTAAAAATAAGATGTTAGTTTAAATAGCTTGTCCATAGGGAACTGAATATTTCTTAATTCGTGTTAGAGTTCCTTGATTGGAATTCCTTTAAATATGTTTTTGATGTCATTCATTAACTGGATGAGTTCTGCAAATTCTCCTGAATTCCCTGAAGGAGCGACCGTTGTTCTGTAGAAGCGAGGGGGTGGGGATGTAGCATTGGCGTAAGAGACTCTTGGTCTCACATAGCTGGAATTTTGAAAGTAATTATTTCCTCTAATAGGTTCGGATGTTAAATTTGCCTTTGGTTTTGGAAATCAGGGGCAACCCTGATCACTTGCTGGGTGATTCCCATTGCAATTGCAACAATTCGTTTGCTTTACTTTGTTGAGTGGGCACTCTCTTGTGTTAAGAGTGCCTGCTCACTTAACATACCTTGGTGTCATATGGCACATTTCGGCACTGGGAATGAATTTTTGGCAGTTGAAGCACTGGATCACTGATCTGGGTCCTGTGTAGTGCTTAACTATCTCTCTAGAGGTATGACATAGGGACTGGATGTCATTGATACTGGCGCCATCTTGTGCCGAAAATATTTGAGCTAGGAATAATGGTATAGTATTTCCATTTTTGGGTGAGTCATGCGACTCACCCTAGCTACTTGAAATGCTAAGGGTTAAATATTCCTCCATATATTTGATTTGAGTAGTGATGGCAAGGCCCTTCATCATATGCTTTTTTGCTTCTGATTTTTATTTTTTACGAGAATATATTCGACTTGATTCTCGTTAAATAGTTTGGTGAGAGTCCTTTAAGAAACGATTGATCTAATGAATATTTTGAGGTTTCGACCTGTTGTCTTAGCCTCAAATTTCTGATTGAATATTTACTAAAATTTCTAAAGAATTCAATATGGTTTTCACCATACCCAAATATAATCGGAGGTATTTTTTCCTCGGATTCTGGAAGGGGCTTTCCTAGAAGACCGGGTTGCTCGGTCTTCTATGAAAAACATTTATATACCTTAATTATATGAATATAAAAATATGAATAAAACTAAAAAATGAAAATAAATTCAGATTGTATAATTTTTTTAATTTAAGAAAGGTATGCATTAATAAGACTTAATTGAAATTTTAAAAAAAGAACTCATAAATGGTTTTAATCAAATTAATTCAATAAGGTACCTTGCGAAGGACTGATAATTGCGTTTAATATATTCAAAGATATAAGAAATAGATGAATAATTTCTTAAAAATATTGTGGATATTTTATATATATAAAGACAGAAAAATATCTACTCACTTTACAGCAAAAAAATATGTTATTTTAATACATTTTTAGCAAATAATAAGAATTCATCTAAGTACCTATAAAAATAAATACTATTTATAGAAATGCATTTCATGAAATAACACCATCAATGCTTACCACCAACAAAATATGTAAACGAATACTTAATTATGAAAAAAGTTTGCATTTTGCATTCTGAAAAATCTAAAATATTTTTAAATGCTTTTTAACTAAATTAAAAATAATTCATATTGAAATTTTAAATTTTATGTCAATAAAAATTAATTTTAAAATGATATTAAACATTGTTTCTTGATTGATTTTATATATATATATATATATATATATATATATATATATATATATATATATATATATATATATATATATATATATATATATATATATATATATAGATATAGATATATAGCTCACGTATACACTACTGTAGAGAATATGTATCTTAAATTATGTAATTTTCGTTGAGAAATGACCCTTTCACTTTAGTGTATAAAATGCATTAGGTGAAATTCTAACATTTTTTTAACTCAACTCTCATTGATTCAATTTCCACTTCGATCCCACGTGATTCGGAGTCCATTTATACCGTAGGTTCCCAGCAAATTAACCATGTGCATAAAATGACCAAACTGCAAGAAATAAGTGAAGCTGTATGAGAGTTGTTCTTTATTTTTCATGGGGAAATTTTTTTATTGTGAATAACTAAATTTAAACCAATAATATACTGATGTTAAATTAGATCAATTCAGTAACATGAGAAATAAATTGTAAATCAGATATTTTATATATTATCCCAAGAAATACATTCGTATTCATTTTAAACTGATTTTGACTTAATCTTAATTAGTCAAGTGAGAGATAGATGGCACCACCATTATGTAGAGAATTAAGAATTTGTCCAGCAAACGATATTTAAATAATTGTAATAATAGAAATCGAAGTATTCCATATCAGAAACATTTCAAAAATTAATTGCTAAAGAGCTTACTGCTAATTTTTTAAATTAAATATAAGATTAAAAAATAGCATAATTTTATCAATTTATTTTAATATTCCGCGAGCAAAATATGTGCCAATGATTTTTTACTATTTTCCTACACTTCGTTAAAATGTAAACAAAATAATGAAACAGTAAACTCTGTATTTCATAAAAATTATATGCTATAAATAAATTTATATATACCAAATATTCATCTTAACTTGTACCAATTATTGCTTAGCATTCATGATGTTCATAAATAGAAAAAAGCTTCATTTTACCTCCCATTTAGATATATTTAATATCTAATTTCATCCTTAAAATAAAGGCTATTTTTAATAGAAACGAAATATATTTTGATGCAACACAATAGTACACTTGAGGTTTCTTTCACTCCTCTACATAATCAACGCTTTCCTTGCACATTGTGGGAATTGTACAACATTTGTTGTATATATATATATATATATATATATATATATATATATATATATATATATATATATATATATATATATATATATATATATATATACAACATTTCCAAAAAATATAATACAAAAAAGTATAAAAAGCCCATTTCATTTCAAGTAAATTTTAAAAAAATCAGCAAAGGCTGAGTAAATGGGTTCAATCGATACATTATGTTTTTCAGAATTACATTTCAGAAATATGCATGCAATAAATTAATTATTTTTATATTACTCGAGTAGCCAATTATTTATAATATACTACACATGCTAAATATAATTTACTAAAAACACGAATCTCTTATATCTACTTTTATTAATGAGAATATTATTTTTCCTATGGAAATGTAATACTGTAATGATTCTTCGGATCTTGTAGAATACAAAACAAAAATATAGATAATGAAATCGTATTTTTTTTAAAAAAAGTAAAATTTCATCAAGACAAAATTTCATCAAGTAAATCTCCTATGGGTTGAACGACATCCAAAACTACTTGACTTATGATTAAAACCGAAAAACGTTTGAATACCATGACTTCTAAACTCATTTCCGCAATAAAATTTAAATCTTATGACAAAATTTTAAAAGAATGGAAACAATTTAGAAATATTGAACATGTATCAGTTAGTATTGGAAAAATTTATCAGAACAAAAATTCAGATATAATTTTTCATAGAGCCGTCTTTAAGGACTCTTGTCGTATGACTAAAATAAGTCCAGTTTTCGATGTGCTTCTGTGAAAGACAAAAATTCAGTTTATGTAAATCATTTCTTAGCTACTAGACCAAACTATATTGAGATGATCCCTTGCTTTTTAAACAAATTTTACAAAAGTAGACTAGGTGTTATTCTTGATATTCGCAAAGTGTTCTTGCGAATCTTGATTTCCCTACAGACAAGGACTTTGTCAGATTTCAATGGCAAAAAAAAAAAAAAAAAAAAAAATCATTAAATACACGAAATTAAAATTTATAGGCATTGTAGATTACGTGTTGGTCTTTATTCAAGCTCATTTTTGCTTACGGCTACTATTTACCATCATTCAGAAAAAGAAAGTAATGTCAATGTCATGGTAAAATTAAAATATATTTTTATGTCGATAATGTTATTACTAGTATCCAAAATGACATAGAACTTCAAAGGTTTCAAACAATAGTTTGTCAGTTCATGTCAAAAGCAGAATTGTAGCTCACAGGTTAAGTTTCTTTCTCGAATAACGAAATTAGAAGAAGAAACAAAATGTTCTGTCTTTTATGGGATCCAAATTCTGATTTGATGGCTTGCGGCCTCTGCAGTGTTTGGAATGAAATCACCGATTCATTTTCTAAAAGACAGCTTTTGTCAATTTTATAAAAGATATTTGAATCGATTGATTTTCTAGAGCTTGTAACACTCATTTCAAAAGTTCTGAGACAAAAAGCATGGAAAAATTGTAAGCTAATATGAGATCAAAAACTACCTCATGAAATTGATGGAGAATTTAAAAATTGGTTTGCTTGCTTGAAATTTTTAAATTAATTGAAATCCAACGTTACTTTTAGATGCTTAGTTGATGAGTCAACTACCACCATACATATGTTTAAAGAATCAAATTAAAAAGTTTTAGCATAGCTTTTTTCTACTACTACACTACACTAATTGAATGCGGTAATGAAGTTCAAATTAAATTAGTTCAGTCAAAATCAGGAAACCTCACACAAGATCACTGTTGCGGTGTCCATAACGGATGCTCCCTACTCCAGCCTAACCGGAGGCGACAGTGAGTTGCGGTAAGCAGAATGCATCTGACAGGCCTAGGAGCACATAGACCAATGTGTCCTAAGTATCTGTAGACGGTCTGCCTTGAAACTGTCGTACCGGTAGCTGAAGAGAGTTGTCAAGACGGTTTTGATGCTGAGCTCCGTCTGTTTTTTTTTTGTTGTAACTGCCAAATACCGGCCCTCATTCAGCATTGTAACTCGAGGACGACCTGTGCTGTAACGTCTACTCACATTACCATCATCTTGAAACCGTTGTCAAAGCCTGGAGATGACACTCTGGGTGATTCCTAGTTCCTCGCATGCTTCCAGCAAGGTACGTCCACATTCCAGATGACCGAAAATTGTGCACGTAAAATATCATCCAAATGCTTCATTTGTGCCATAATTATGCGGTTATTGCGATGAAAGGCTTTTAAAGCGCTTGTGAACAATTTTACTTCTTTGCAACCATTCCTTATTTACCCATCTCTTACAATCTTGTCCTTGTGATGTACTATCGGCGCCATCTGGTGGTTTCTTATAATTTGTATATTATTCTTCAAGATGTGTATGATAATTCTACTTGTGGAATTTTTATTTTAGAGTTCAATTTCTGTGTGATTCTGAATTATCTTTAATTTATGGACATGATTGTATTTAATAATACAATGTTTGAGACAGAAAAATAGATTATCAATTAATTAATTTTTAGTTTTCTTTATTTAATATATTTTCTTTACAATTAAATATTTGCATTTGCACATTTTGATATCTACGAGGCAAAATGCCAACGGCTCTTCCCGTGGGCACTTAACCAAATGATTACCTCATCACTTTTGCGATTTCCTCATGGAGAGGGAAATACCTATTTGGTAAAGTTATCGGCACATGTATATTCCAGAGCATCAAAACACTGAACACTATCAATATTCAAACTTTCTATTAGACTGACTCAAAAGTTGTGCTTTGCTGGATTAAAAATTCTGGGACTTGGAAAAAATTCATGCATAACTGAATAAAAGGGATCCATTCAAGCTCATTAAAAGAAAACTGGTATTATGTACTATCGCAGATGAATACTGCATCCAGGGAATGCAACACACAAACTCTCTTCAGTTTTTGCTGGTGGAAGGGTCCTATATGATTGAAAAATCATATTCAATTGTCAGACACCCAGGACTCTGATTTCACAGATGCTCTTGAACTTGCTACTGAAGAGACTGCTACGGAACATCCATCCCGATTTTTATTTCTTGGACTGGACCCAACTTGTTTTGAAGTTTTCTTCTATATTTCGGACTTTGGTCTAAGTAAAACGTTTCCTTTTAAATGCTAAAGCCACAGCGTATGGTCAAAAATAATCTTTGTCCCAGAACTCCATTTCTATTACTCCATTTCTATTTTTGTAGGATCAAACTTAATTATTTGTTTAAAAATTGGAACAGAAAGAATATCCAAATATTTGCAAACGGGTGAGACATCTTCCACCGTTAAACAAAAACTTAAAACTCTGTTCTAAAACAAAGAACACATCTCAATTTTAAAACATACAAACTATGAGATACAAACTCCACATGCTGTTAGAGACATTGTATTAATCAGTTTAGATAATAAAAAACGTGTAGATTTGCCTTTAGCTAAATATATCGAATTTTACCAGAGGCGTGAAGGTGTTTCTCGTCTTGCAAGATTGAAAACTCAGAGTGATGAATAGATAAGCCTGTTTTAACGTTTATTCGGCTTAAAAAATCCAGGTAAAATAGCTGAGATTATGGGAGCACAAATAACCACCAGAAATGACAGATTATTAAAACTAACCCCCCTTTAACTCATATTTTAAAACTTTTCTCTTGTATTCTTAATTTGTGTATGTTAAGTTATTTAAATCAATTTTGTAGATTACTTTTTGAACACCTATGAATCTAAATTTTAATGTTTAATGACCTATGAATCTAAATTTTAATTTTAAAGTTTAAATTTTGTGGATGGAGGAAGTTGCATTTCCCCAATGTATTACAGTAGGCACTTTTAGCACTAAAAATGAATTCACACAACTCTTGCTTTCATTTTTATTTTCGATATATACTTGTTGTTCTTTGTGCTGTTATGCGTGAATAACAAATAAAGCAAAACGTCTTTGGGTTCTCACAATATTAAATCAAACATACGACCCAACACGTGCTTCAAACCTACTGTAATAATTTACAATCACATATTTCGATGTATAGTTTCTTTCCCTTTAGATCTGTATTATAAAGTTCTCTAAAACTACCAATTGATTTCAAGATGTTTATCAATATTATCATTATTAAATAAATTTTTAATTTCTAGTGATACATTTATATTTGCTATTAATAATGCAATTTTTTATTCATGTAAGATTTCACATTGTTCATCATTAGGTGTTGCATGTATGCTACCTCTCTCCCCTTAGCTGAAATTTTTTTATGAAACATACTATTACATTAATCATTTACTGGAAAAATGTAATTGTTTATCTGCAATCGACAGCTATTAGTTTTGCGATTGATCTTTCTACTATAAAATATCTGCACCCTCATCTCTTAGAACTACATCACTGAACTTTTCAATGACATTTACTAAATCATTTTTATATACCAGAGATTAAACGAATTTTAAATTTTTTTATTAGAGAAAATTTTATTTTCTAATGCTCTTAGGCCTTTGCCCAATTCTATATATTTTACCATATTCTATCTATATATATTTTGCTGAGAATACTTTTAATTTTATTATATATATATATATATATATATATATATACATATATTAAAATATTATAAAATTAAAAAGATTCTCAGCAAAATATTGTAAATGTAGAATAATTTTAAAATACGATTTTTTTCCCGAAAGTAATACGCACAGTATTCTTTTCTTTAAGTTTTTCATTGATTTGAATTATATCCAGGAATTACAAGCATTCACAAATTCTAGAGAAAAGAAATTTTAACTTTCATGCCTCATGATTTAATTTAAAGATTTCTCAGCAGGTAATCTTACTAGTAAAAAAAATTCAACTTATTTTTAATACGTCTAATGAACTATTTTGATAAGTTACTGAAATCTATTTCTTTTCATTATATAAAGAAATTATTCATATAAAGAGAAAATACTAATTTTTATTCTGAATTATTTTGAATGTATAATTTTACGCAATATTATAATTTTCTTTTTCTTTCAAAAAATTTATAATTTTTCCGTATTTTTTAAATTTTACAATGCATAATAATAATTAGGCCCGATTTCTTTATATTCCTCTACAATGATTTTTTTCAAGCTAAAAGTGGTTTATTTATACATCAATTGAAATAAGTAATTAAAAGAGAATTATCAACAAACATTTTGTGTGTACTAAAGCATATAAAAAGAAAAAATAGGATGTTCGTCATTTTGAAATCTTACCATTTGAAAAAATAATTTTTCGATAAAAGGTTCTAATGCAACAATGCCTTTTTTCTAATATAAAAAAAATTGAAATATAAGTCCTTTAAAATTATTTCCAAGTTCTATTTAATATTAAATAAATAGATTTTTAAATAAATAATTTTAAATAATAAACAATTTGATTTTAATTTTTAAAATCATACATATATGTTAATAAATATTTTTATACTGCAAAATTCAATAAAAAAATACAAAGAATATACTGTGGGCACAAGAAATTAAACTTACTGAGATAATTTTTCCTAATGTTAAAAATGAAAAATTTTAGTTTCATCAAAATCCTTCATTTTTAACGAAATACTGTTATTTACTAAAAACGAAAAATGTGTTTGGGAAAAATGACATACTAACCATGTAAAAAGAAAAACATGCTAATAAATTTTTCTAAAATTTAGAGTAAATGAATCTTTGATTCCCGCAGTTGGAACGCAATTTTCTCTTCTTGCTATTGGGATGCTACTTTACGAAGAAACTCCTTTTAGGAAGAAAATCCAGGTAAGATTTCAAAATGACGATAATCTTTTCGTTAAATGTCAGTCTGATGCAGGACACTAATATATGTAACAAAGGGGACTGTTAATGTAAAAGCCTTTTCAGCGAGAATTTCCTCATGGATATAGAGTGACTCTAGTCTAAAATTGTATCTCATAGAAAGTCAGATCTTTGCAGGAATTCTAATGAATGCGCATTTGAATTTTTTTTTTTTTTATAATTTGGAGGTCTAGAATCTGAATATTGTTCCGAATTATTTTTATCAACCCTATTATTTTTTTAGCTCTCAGTCTAATTTGAAATATAGATGGCTAGTCAATTCGGCCATTTACCTGTTCCTTATTATATTTTGTGTGCCAGTGAAAACCAAGTAAAAAATATGAATCGTGTACTTTTGTCCTGTATTTTTGTGTTATCCTGTAAATATTATTGTATTTATAATTTTAAGATATATATATTTACTCTTGTTACATTACACAAAAAGTCATGCAGAGTGCATCCTCTTGGGAGCATTTACCTTATATCTGTAGTATATTATTCTCTTCATGTTTGTTAAATAATTAGGTCAAGAAAAACCTAGGACATAATTCATTACAAAACGAGGTAAATGATCGAAAGTCTACGCACCTCATCCAATCCTAGATCCATAGCTTCAACAGCTCGTTGTTTGGAATCCAAACACTCAGCGTTGAAAATTTTATATATAGTGATTTAGAATTCCTTTTACACAATAGTTTCTGGTCTTATTAATTATTTCACGCAAAAATCACCAGTGAGCGACAAACTAAACAAATAAAGTGGCCTATGCTGTACAAAGTAGAAAGTGTTTGCTTCGATCTTAATCGCTGTGGGAAAATATGAGATGTGGATCCTGCGTTAATACATGCCTTGGTTTGTGTGAATATTTGGAAGTTTTGTGGGTTTTTTCACTTGCCGACAGCTGAATGCGGAAATAAGTGAGGAATCTTTGCGGAAGGGAAAACGCTTTTTGTGTTATAAGAAGTTCTGCAGCAACTTTCAACTGCTAGGTTATTCACAATGCCTTGGCTGAGCATAACCTTGCAGCTACAGATAATCTAGCTATTTAAAATTAATAAGCTAACTAAATTAATTATTTCTATTTAACTATTTAATTTGTAAAAATCATATACTTTCATTGGTTTTTTAATTTAAAAAATTAAATTTGCAACATTAAATACATTTCTAATTTTTTTAGAAGGCTATTTAAATTTTTGTAAGCATTTTAATATTTATCAACAAGATAAAACAAAAATTATAATCTTTCAGTGTTCGTTTTTATATTATAAAATGTGAATAATATTTTAGGCACTTCTCTCTCTCTCAATGGTTCCATGGAAAATTTGAACTTATTTTGCGTTAAAAATGCACAATTAAATTTTCCACAATTGAAACACTTAAATATATTTTTGATTTCATCTCATTTGTTAATGTACAGAAAAGAAAATTTTCAAGGAAATAAAAGCTGAAAATTGAATATTTGCATTCATTATCCAAATTTTAGCAGTGTCACGTTTCTTCTTTTTTTTTTCTGGCCTAAACGCATTTTTTTCTATAGACCTGATGTCAAAAGGATTTAACCTTATTCGTCAAATATTCAACTTTATCACGTAACCCCTTTCAGAATTTAGACTTGTATAGATATACGTATATTGCTATTGTTAATTCTATTTCATCCCTCTACACGAGGAAAGATGGCAGCACACTCTCGTCATGTCAAATTTTTATTTTTAAAAATCTTTTTGATATCGATGACACATTACTTAAAATGAATAAAATAAAAATTTATACATATAAACCAAGAGAAAATGTTTCGTAAATTGTCCAAATTTGATGAAATTCAAAAAAAAAAGATATATATATATATATAAATAAATAAAAATAAAAAATGTAAATATAAAGAATAAAAAAATAAAATAAAATAGAATCTATAGCATGAGATGCGTGTTCCAAATTACATTTCATATCAAATTTTTATTTTTATAAATACAGATAAAAATTGTAAAGGAAAAGAAATAAAATAATTAAAGAAAAATGATATGATAATTAAAGACTGAAAAAGTGTTAGTTAAAATAATCATATTTTTAACAATAATGATCTGAGAAAAGTATGCTTAGAATAAAAATGGATTTACATTTAATTTTTTAAAAAAATTCAACAATTACATGCGTGTTCTCGAAAACTACTTTAAATATAAAATTATTGAACAATATTTCTGTGAATAAATATTCAGTAAAAAGAATAATTTTGTATTAGGACAATTTTTTACGATATAAATTTTTATAAACTATTATATTAAAATTATTTATCACTAAAAATAAAATATTAAAATTCTTCTGAGAATATGCACGAAGAGATCACACCATATAAAAGAAATAAAATAATTTCCCTCAAATATTAAGTGCCATGTGTGTGTCTCTTAACTGTTTAATAAATCAGATATTCCTTAAGATTCAAATGTGTGGAATTTAATTAAAATCCAAGCTAATGAAAAAGAGTTATCGCTAATGAAAAATCCAAGCTAATAAAAAGAGTACCTCTTATCGAATGCTTAGGAGAGAGAAAATTATTCTTTTTTATTCATAGCATATATATATATATATATATATATATACATATATATATAATATATATATATATATATATATATATATATATATATATATATATATATATATATATATATATATATATATATATATATATATATATATATATATATATATATATATATATATATATATATATATATATATATATATATATATATATATATATATATATATATATATATATATATATATATATATATATAAGCTCACTACTGATATAACTCTCAACTTTTCCTGTAGGATAAAAATGTATAGTTCATTTTTTGAAATAAATCAAACTTTTAATTAATTTTAACAACAGCTAAATTGTAAATGAAAAATTTAATTTTCTTACATTTTTAGTAAATAATAAAATTTTTGAGAAAATTGAATGTGCACCAAAATCATATTATATAATAAAATAATTTGATTCAGGTATTAAGTTTCATGTTTTAGCTGTTTTGTGTGTGGTTTGGTTTACAAATCAGTTATCCCTTAATATTCAAATGAAATTTAATTAAAAATCACAGCTAATGAAAGAAGGCTTACCATCTTTATCAAATACTTAGAAGAGAGAAAATTATTCTTTCTTATTCATAAAAAAGTCATTTTATTCATTTTTTTATACATAAACTCATTACTGATATAAGTCAGCTTTTCCGGTGGGATACAAATATAAGTTCATTCTTTAAAAAAAATCAAACATTTAATTAACTTTAATAACAGCTAAATGAGAAAAATGGGAAATTAAATTTTCTTAAAATGTTTGTAAATAAAAACAAATAAAATTTTTGAAAAAAGGCCGTTATAACGACTCCCTTGGGATTCATGTTACGTAGTCAATTATCGAAAAACTAAATTTTTACATAAGCTTAAAGTAAAACATTCTTGAAAATCTTCCGTGCTCATATTCAAGTAATCGTGTCAGAGTTTATTTGTAAGGCAAAATTATACATTGAATGCGAAGAATTGAACTTGATACAGGAAATATCTAGCAATGTGCAGCATTTGGCTTTAAGACTTTATGATGATTAATTTCTTTTTAATATTAAAATTATTTATTTTATTCTGAGATTCGGATTTAGTGATTTTAATCACTGATTCGGATTTATTCAGTGATTCGGGGATTATATAACAGAAATAATTTTTTTTGAAAAAAATATTTCTTTTCCTTTAAAAATATTTGTATTGAAACTTTAAATTTTTTTTATCGGGATCAAAAACTTCTGAACAGAATGATTTAAGTAGTATTTTTAAAAATATTTTTTCATGTATTCTACTTTATAAATTCCTGACACAAGCAATTTGAACAATATTAAGTTTGAATCATTAGTACTGAGAATCAAATTTTGTCTACTTGTCTGTTTTCACACAAACCCATAAACATTTACCTATTCCACTTCCAGAAAAATTATTTTCAATGAGTGCTAGTAGCTCAATACTGCCATCTATTATTTGAATATAAAATTATGCGATTTTTCATGATATGCCTAAAATTAATTAATGTATCTGCGACTTCTAAGCCAGTTTCTACAACTTAATTTTATAAATGAATAAATATCACATTTTAAAATTACTTAGATGAAAACATTTTCATAAAACTCATAAGGGATTTTTAGAAATACTTTGAAAATCAGCAATCAAAGAAATGTTTGGAAATAAATATAAAATTTTTTTAATGAGAGATGTAAGCGATTCTTAAATATAGGTAGTGTTCTCGGTTTATTAATATTCTAACTTTAAGATATAATGTAAAATAAAATAAAAATCATAATTGTCTCTCTTAACAGTTATTTGTGACTTTCTATGTTGTCATGGAACATTTCTGACTTAAAAACAATTGTGGCGCAGTTTTGAAATAAAAGTATTTGCAATTCATTAAAAGTCCAATTATTAATCTCTTAAATATCCATTTTGTAAATATTCAGTGCATTGTAAAACGGACCACATCATTTTATATGTCATGTAAAACACAAAAAATAACTATTGCTTTTACAGAATCAAATTTTAATGTAAATTATTTAATAATTTCATTTAATTATTTAATATATCTGTTTATAGTCTACCATTAAAAAGGAAACATAACAAAAATTTCTTTTTACGTATCCCAAGGTTTTGAAAGCACTAAAGAAGTTAGAACAGTTACACATTTGAATAAAGTTTTCATCATATTATTTGTGAAAACATTGGTTTTCATATTAAATAGGGCTAAATGTTGGTTTGTTGATATATATATATATATATATATATAATTTCTCATATGCTATAATTAAAAACTTTGAAATTTCTTTATTTAGCATGTTCTCTGCAAACGAACATTTTTATTGTACATGCAGGTTTGATCTTTTTTACTGATTTTGAAGTTTAAACGTCAGGATACTTATTTATATAATTTTTTTTAACTTTGAAGCAAAAACTTCTAATATTCTGACATTGTTAATGCAATGATTTGAAAAATCGTAAATGTATTTTTTTTATTTTATCAACCAACTGAAATAATTAATAACTTTTATTTCCATTAATCAAAGCATCATTTTATTGATATAAGACTACAAATTTTTGATCGTTAGCTGTTGTTTGTATGCTATACCTTACGTTAATATTTTTTTAGAAAAATTATAATTGTATTTACTCAATTTACGAACTTGCTAGTTACAACAAAATTTAATTGGATAAGATTTACATTTTTAACTTATAAATATCTCTCTAAACACTAATGACACTTTTTAAATCGTTTTATTCACCACAGACCATAAATGAAGCTTTTATTCAAATTTTTTGTATTAGAAAAAATGTGGAGAAAACAACATTAACATTCAACTTTATGTGAAACTCTTTCCCGTTTAAAATAGCTTCTTAAATTACACCAATCAAATAATTAATATAGTTAGATTACTTAAAATATAAGAATTTTAAATCATAAAACTAAATTTAGTAAATGAATGAATTTCATTTTTATACCAAAAGGTAAATTTTTCTGATTTTATAAGTAGAGAGAGAGAGAGAGAGAAAGAATCTGTATTACTATAAATTTTCACCTGCCTTTTATTTAGAAAACTAAATTCTGTCATGGCATTATTTATGCAAAATACAGGTAAATAATCAAACTCTCATACAGACAACAAAAGCACTTTGTATATTTTAAATCAAAAATTAAAATATTGTTTTTCAAAATGCACAAAAATTTAAACAAATATACATACTTTAAAATCATAAATATTTTTAGCAAAATATTGTAAATGTAGAATATTATTAAAATATGCTTTTTTCACAAAACTAATACATTCAATATTCTTTTATTCAAGCTTTTCATTGATTCAAATCATTGCCAGAAAAAGAGATTTCAATTTAGATTAAAGGAAAAAGAGATTTTAACTTAGATTAAAGGAAAAAGAGATTTTAACTTAGAAGATTATTAAAACAGAAGCACTAATTTTTATTTTCAATGAATTATTTTAAGCAATGGTATAATTTTCTTTTTCTTTCAATAAAGTTATAATTTTTCCTAATTTTAAAATCTTTGCAATGCAAACTAATAGATATGCCCAATTTCTTTATATTCGTCTAGAATGATTTTTTTAAGTTAAAAGAGGTTCATTTATACATCACATTTGAAATAAGTAATTGCATAAAGTGAGAGTGTACTAAAGCATATAAAAAGAAAAAATACCATTTGTTACATTTTGAAATTTTAAAATTCGAGAAAAGAATTTTTCAACATAAGGTGATAATGAAGCAATGTTTTTATTTTTCTAATACAAAGGAAATGGAAAGAAAATTACAAGCCAATTAAAAATTATTCACAAAAACGGTTTTATATTAAATAAATTGATTTTTAAATAATTTTAAATAATAAACAATTTTGTTTTAATTTTTAAAATCATACATAAATATTAATAAATATTTATTATTCGCAAAAAATTATATTCAATAAAAATATAAAGTACATACGATAGGCAGGAAATTAAACTTACTGCGATAATTTTTCTTAATGTTAAAAGTGAAAATTTTCAATTCCAACAAAATCCGTTCTTTTTAACGAAATAATGCTATTTACTAAAAACGAAAAATTTGTGAGAGTTAAACTGACCGTGTTTGGGAAAAATGGCAAACTAACTATATAAACGAAAGAAAAGGAAAAGAGTATTCATAAATATTTCTAAAATTAGAAGTTAATGACTCTTTGATTCCCGCAGTTAGAACGCAATTTTCTGTTCTTGCTATTTGATGCGACTTTACGAAGAAACTCCTTTTAGGAAGAAAATCCAGGTAAGATTTCGAATTATTTTTCGCAACCTTATTATTTTTTTGGTTTTAATTTAATTTGAAGTAAGGATGGCTAGTAGATTTGGCCATTAACCTGTTCCTTATTATATCTTGTGTGCTAGCGAAAAGCGATTAAAAAAGATTAAGAAAAAGAATGATGATGATTGCAATTACCACATTAACTTCTGATTTCTGGTTTTTACTAGTATAAATATTATGTACTTTGAGAATAAAATACGTGTCATGTTTAATAAAGTGACAGTAAAATGAAAATTATATTTTTTTCAAAAAAATACACCTAACAAGTTATATCTAAATCATTTGTATCACTTTTATCATGCTTATATGGTGAAACTTTCTATTTTATATGATAGGTATAGTTATTACATTTATTATCGAGAAGTATATTAACTAATTTTTTTAACTCTAATTAAAAATTAGAAAAAACTTTGTATGGACGGATTGTTTCAATAAGATTTGGATATACTACAAATGTAATATATAAGTCATAATAAAATATAAAATTTATATTTTCCCTAAACATACTTAACAAAATATTCCTCAATATTTTGCAACAGTTTTATCACATCTATATGGCAAAACAAAATTTTGTCTCGTTTAATTATGAATTTATTATAGCTCCCGAATTGTTTTTTTAAATGTAATTAAAATTTTTTAATTATAATTAAAAATTAATTACTTTTTTGCATGCACATGTTGTTTTGATAAGCATTATATATATTAAGCTTATTAAAACAATATATACATGCAAAAATTTAACAGATTTGTTTTTTAAACGAAATTTATATATATTTCATTTTACGAAACAAAACTGCAGAATTAAAATATCTTTTATTTAGCAAATAAATTGTTTATTCTTTAAAGTAAAAGTCCAATATAAGACAAATATCAACTGTCTAATACTGGATATTAAATATTTGCAGTCTGATTCAAGAGTATAATTAATTTATTTGAATAAATAAATTTTTGGCATTCACATAAATGAGGAAATTTGTAATTTAGTAAAGTATTTATAAATTTTCTAGTTTTATGTGTAAAGTATTTTGGAAGACACTCATTTAGTATTTTATACAGGAAAAATGACCTTATAAGTTTTAGGAGGGTTAGATTAAAAATGAGTAAAAATATATTCATATAGATTCTTAGTGACCTATGATTAAGGAAATAATAATGAATTGCCTACTGTTCTATAATATTTTTATCCGTAGTTATAGAATTTTTATTTTAATTAATATTGTGTGTTTTTTATTCACAGATAAATGTAAAGATTAAACAAATATTTTATTTAAATTATTTTTCTAACATTATATATATTTATCTTTATGTCTCAAGCAATATACTTTGAGAGTAATAAATATGGCAAGACAGTAAGTAAAAGTAATTTTAACAAAATTATTACTGATAGCCAAAATTAATATTCGCTAGTGACAAAAAAGTTAGTTTTGTGAGATCACACAGGTCTGCTTAAAATGCAGCTTGTAGGTGTCAACGACCAATCATCATACAAATTAGTGTCATGTGGTCTATCACTCTGCACATTAGTTGTAAAATTAACTTGAATTGAAAAAAACAACCGAATCGTTGGGAAAATCAGTTACTTAGTGTACGAGCGTTAGAATTCCCATAGGGTACAAATATTTGCGACAATAGTCTTGCCTAAAGGGCGACAACCTTGAAATATTATAAATCTTATCTCAATTTTGGTTCCCTGCATAATTTCGCAGAGATATTTCTGTTTCTCAATATCAGCTAATGATTTTATTACTCTTCTTGATATTTCAAGTAAATCTGTTTGGTTTTTTCTGATACTATCAACTCATTTAAATGATTGTCAGGAAATTATTACATGAAAATGAATACTTTTAAGTGATTTAGACAGTTTTGAAAATTTTCTTTTTTTCATCCTTGTCGAGTTTCTCCTTTGTTTTTTAAGGAAGGGACTCAAATACTATCAATTTAATCAGGTGTAAAATCATTTTAAGTTGAAATCATTAGCATTTTTTATCCAGCATTAATGAATTTTTCTTTAAAATGAAGGTGTTTAAAGTTTTCATTTACTTTCACAAGGACTTTTTTTTCTGTAACCCCAACTTTCAAAGGTAATTTTATATTTATATACTTTTTTGAATTTTATTAATTTATTTTCCAGGCTTTTATTAAATTAGTACTATATAATATGAATATCGTATATGAATTTAATAATTTTAATTTATAGAATATGAGTAAAGAGCTAATAGTCTAAGAGTTCCTCAAAAAGATTTAGCCTTGAAATATAGTTTACTTATCAGGCGAAATTCCCGATGTTTTTTCCATTATAATTTTTTATGTTGTCTGAGTGAAAATGCAGTAAGTAAAATATAACTTAAAAATTTATAATTAAAAATTAGTAATTATAAAAGTAATTTGTTAAATGTGACATGAAATATTTTATGCACATTCGTTTTATTCGAAATAAAATGTTTCGTAGTTCATAAAAAAAGGATAATTTTAAGGACTTTTAAAGAAAATTTTTTATTTGTTCTTTAATTATATTTCTGCAAGTTTTCGTTAAGGATATAATGATATTATATATATATATATATATATATATATATATATATATATATATATATATATATATATATATATATATATATATATATATATATATATATATATATATATATATATATATATATTAGAAAATGAAGTAGTATTTCAAATCCATCAACTCTAATATTCAGTTGAAAATTTGAGTTTATTGTATATTAAGTACACGATTCAACTTTCCGTTATTGCAGCATTTTTAAATACATTTTTAATTTTATCACATTTTTTTAAATATGCAGCAAGGGCAAATTTGATGCAATTAAAAGCAAAAAATTTAAATTTCGAATTAATTTTTCAAATTTTAATTTTTTTATTCCCTTTAGATAGTATGTCAGAGTGATCCGACCTTTTTCACCAAAAAGCCAAGAATATCGCAGAACCTCTTTCAGACTCACTTACATGCTGTAATTATTAGAATATTGACTTACATGCTGTAATTATTAGTTTTTCAATCCTGAACATGATGAAAGATGGCAGCACAATCTTATTATGATCGAAATTTTTTCTATTTTAAAAATTTTATTGATATCGATGCCACATTAAATAAAATGAGTAAAAAGAAAATTTGTATACATAAACGAAAGAACATTTTATAAATTACCTAAATTTGAAGAATTTCACATAAATACTAAAGCATAAAATGCGTAAACATTTCCACAGTTATTTTAATTTGAGTTTTAATTTGTATAAATACACCTCAAAATTTTAAAAGGAAAAATATACTAATTTAAAAATTGTAAGAAGAAATAGTATTATTTAAATTAATTTACATGAAATATAATTTATTTATCAGGCAAAATTCCCAACATTCATATTTTTTTTTTAGTTTTTGAAGGAAATGAGTGCAAAATATGACATAACTTATGAATTTTACAGTGATCCCTCGTTTTTTGCGGTCATATGCGACCAAAACCTTCCGCGAAATATAAAAAAACAGCGAAGTAGGATTTGCCCCCAAGGAATATTTGTGTATGTGGATACACGAATGCTTTAAATACGTAAACAGTATTTATACTTTACACATTTAAGACAAAAATTACAACAGTATACGTATTTACTTAAACTTGTCAGTGCTTATTAATAAGGTTAATTACGAAACCTTATTCAGTAATAAACATTTATCCAACCCTGCTTTCAGAGAGAGGTTAAGAATTTTGTGTGGGTGGCGGAGGAGAGGATCTCACTTGACTCGTAGAAGATTTATAGTCTCACTTGGAGACTTTTCTGCTTGTGGCGCTGTAGGTAGTCGGCTTTTCAATTTCTTCGTCTTCCTCTTCGTTTCCTTCCTCACTTACAGACTTCGTCATTTCAAGAAGTCTTCATCGGTCAGTGGGTCCGAGTGGCGATAAAGGTGCTGATGTCTTCTTTTGTCATGTCTTAGTGAGAAACGAGCAAAGCTGTGAGAAGTAAACATTATTGTCATTTATCGCGTGTGTTCGAAGTTAAAGCAATTTTAAAATGTCTGATCATTGTTGTGTTCCTTATTGCAAGTCAAATTATGATGGAACTAGTTCATATTTATCGTGATTCAGATTTCCTAAAGAGGAAGCGCATATTACTTTGTGGTTAAAAAAAGTTCAAAGAAAAGATTTTTTCCCTAGCAAATGAAGCGAAGTTTGTGAAAAACATTTCGCTGATAATCAAATTACAAGATATGAATATTTACCACAAAATGGAGAGGACATTAAAATACGAAAAGATCGAGATCGTCCTAAATTGAAGAATGGAGCTGTTCCTACAATACTTCCTGTCTGGCCAGCCTATCTGACAAAAAGAATTTTGTTAAAAGAAAAAGCATAAATGAAAAATGACATGTTCTGTCGAATAAAGCCTTATCTGATTTTATGACTGCTGATAAAGTTAATTCTATTGAAGAATTAACGAAAATACCGGAAAAAGTTTCTCTTCCGGATAATATTAGTGTATACAAAACTTAAACTGAAGTTCATGTATTGTTCATGAATTTTCCATCTGTTCCCATTCTTTTAAAAAGCATTAAAATAAACATTGATTTTACAATTTCAGTTTTTGTTGAAAGAGTTGCTCATGAGCTAATAAAGTTAGATAATCTTTTGAGTGAATTTTTCACTACAAAGAAAACTTCAAACCATTTTAGTTGAAAAAAAATTAAAGTTTTTTTGTAGTAAAATAAATTTAAAACATTTTTGTACTAAAACTGTAATTTTTGCATCTACGAAATTGTTAAATCCAACAATTCATGACAAAGTAAATCATGGTCGAGTCGGTGGAATCAACAATTTCGCAGATGTAAAAATTCGATACTAACAAATAGAAAATGATGTCTGTCGATGCTGATATTTTTGGATTTTCAGCATTGATTGGTAATCATAGCTTTGATATAAAATCTTCTTAAACACACACACACAAGTAATTGAAACCGTCCTGGTAAAAAGCTTGTCGTTCTACCTTGATATCTGTTCCATATTTTTTTGAAAGGCAATCTAGTTGGATAAAATTTTGCAGATTGCTTGAGACAATGTCTTTTCATTTGTATTAAAGCAGTGTTGATAAGACGTTGAATACTATGAGGCATAGCTAGAGTAAATACTGTACTCACTTTCAAAAGCGGAACATCAGTAAAAATGCAAAATTTCTTTCGTTAGTGTGAATTTGAGGGAATACAATTTTTGGAAAAGATTTCGGAAAATATGCAACTGTTACAGAATAGAAAATTAAACAGTTTCGTGTCAAAAAATATTAAAAAATGTTTGCATTATATGAGCCTAAAATCCTATGAAATTGGAAGAGTTGCAGGTGAGAGTAGATAAAGCTTTGATACGATTCTCTTTCATTCAAATAAAACGTTATTTTATTGTTTTTAGAAAACGAACAAAATATACTGACAGGCTGTCATGTTATCGGAAGCATTGAAGCAGGATCGATTTCGAATTTTATTTGATTCGTCGCAGTTCTGATTCCATCATTGCATGATAAGAGAAATAATTCCAGCGTTGCCAAACACTCGAAAATGTTTGTTTCATTTTTCCAATATTACAACCTTTGTAGATGAAATTCTTTTATGTTAAGCATTCATTATTTACTATAACTTGTATTCCATAATGTTATTTTTTTTACCATAAAATGCTTTTATTTTAAACATGAACAAAAATAAATGATGCTTTTTCTCCCCATTTGTAAACTTTTACAAATAATTTAAAATAATTTTTCCATTTAAATTCAAAGTAATTTTTACATATTGAAATCATAATTTTTGTTCTAACAAAGAATATTATTCTAACGGAATGTGTCTGATTATTGAAAAAATGTTAGAAGAAAAGAGAAAAATTTACATTACAAGCCATTGAAAATAAAATACTACAAACGTAAGAGATATCATGCCCAAATTTCCTTCAGAGATTACTCTCAGTACCAATGTTAAATTATGGGAAATATTGTCTTATTTATGATAAGACAGACAATAGAATCAGCAATGCTTGTCTCCTCCAAGACAAGACCACAAACACAGTGGAAGTGAATAAAATAGATTATGAATGTGTTTTCTAAGAATGGAGCAAATGTTGCTTCATTACGTATTTAAAACTTATAAGGTGTACCAGTGACTTATGTTTTCAGAAAACATCCAGAAACTAGATGTGTTTAGCATTCTATAGATTTAAAGATCCGCAAGGAATGGTCATAGTAATTAGATATACAAAAAATACATAGACATAGAAGATTGCATGTGTAGGAAAACTTGACGATCATCAAAAATAATGTAACATTCTTGGTCAACTGAGCGTTAGGTTGAGATCCCAGGATTCCAGGTGAAATAAGTAAAAGAGAATGCTACTATGCTTTGATCTGAAGAAATATAGATGCTTGCGCACCGATACTAAAATTCTTGTAAGAAACTTTTTTATAAATATATCTGTCTTCCTATAATATTTCTTCATAATAAATAGATGAATATGGTTACTGGACAGCTTTCTTCGATATTTTGTCGAGTGTAAAATGAAAACTCCTGAATTTGCATTCAGGAAGGAATAAGGTAAGAGTAAATTCTCTCTTACAAATTTATTGCCTTTACTAAATTGAGCCATATCCAAAATTATTCATTCCTGCTGAAATTTGATTATTATTATTTGAATTATTTAAGAATTAGATATGGATGTTGATAGCATCCATAAATTAAGAACATCAATTGGAACCTTTTTCTCTAAAGCATTGAAAAAGTTTTGAAAATGTTAGAAAATTAAGAAGTACATAGGTATAATAGAATTACTAATTGTTCTTTTAGAACAGAAGTTTGATAATTTAAAAGAATTAGGTAAAAATATTTTAATGAATTTACAAGATGATAAAAGTGACACGTAAGACATTTTTAATTCTAAATATGTAGCAATAACTGCTCAGGAAGATAGGTTCTTAGAGATCATTACGAAATTAAAATGACGATTAAGTATTTTGAATAAGCCGATAACATAAAATCCAGCATTAAAAACCATTTTGATAATATTAATTGACCGCTGAAATTTAAACAGCCAGAAATATAATTAAAACAGTTTAACGGAAGTATTTAAGATTAGTTCCAATGGGGGTGTGTCCAGTTTAAAAAGATGCACAAAGATTTAGATAATGATGATAAATTACAATATTTAATTCAATCAAAAGTGAAAAATTCTCCTGTCAGACTATTAGTAGAATCATTTCCTTCTTCGGGAAAGTATTATGAAGAAATTATAAAATATCTGAAGCAGAGCATTGGAAGAGAAGATTTATTGGTCAAAGTCTACATAAGAGAACTACTTGCTCTGGTAATAAATAATTCGAATCCTCACGGTCAAAAACTTGTTAGACTGTATAATACTCTAAAAGGGCAGTTGAGACCATTCAGATCGTTAGTTGTAGCTCAGGACTATTGTTTAGCAATTTTATTTTATCCTCTTATTGAGTCTTGCTAGTCAAACAATTTATTAAAAATATATTAAGGTATTCATGAGTAACTTAATCACCACCGAGAGTACTGGTAATGACAGATTAACACACCTCATATGTTTCCTTAAAAAGAAATTGAGTCGGAACGGAAATGGAGAATTGTGCGCTCTCCTTTTTTAATTTCGAAAGTACAAACAAAAGTCGTTGACTCATTCTCTAAGGAGTTAAGTTTCTGCCACTGATTTGTTGATTAGCACTAGGCTTAGAAAAAGGTCTTAATTTGTTGGAATTAATACCTTCTGTAATAAGCAGACTTAGAATGAAAAAATATGAAGAGATTGTTGATATTGAAAAATCGTTTTTACATATCAGACTAAATGAGCATGATAGGCCATATTAAAAGCTTTTGTGGTGGCAAGATCTGGATAGAAATAGCAGTTAAGAATTTTTCAGCATAGACGGGTAATTTTTGGAATTTCTTCTTTTTCTGTTAGATGATACTTCAGAATTTCATTTCAATAATGTTCCTATTCAATAAAAAGAAACTGCTCAAAAATTTTCGAAGTCCTGTTATGTAGGCAATTGTGTTCATAGTGTGAATTTGTGAAAAAGAATTAGTGAAATTTATTCAGGAATTCTTGGTACAGTAAAATTTAATTTGAGAGATAGAGAGCATACCCTTTTCAGATTAAGTGAATCTGACTTAACAGTAAACAAAACAGTTCCTATTTTGGATTTAAAATGGGAAAATCGAAATGATACTGTATCTGTTGATTTGAGAGACTTTGATTCCTTTTTAGAAGATCAACTTGTAACTAAAAGGATTATCAGCTGTACTCAAAATTTTTGATTTCATTGGATGCACTTGTCCCGTAACTTTAATACCAAAACTGATGTTACAGGAATGCTGGAAATTGAAATTATCTTGAGGTACTGATTTGTCACCTTGGATGATAAAGAAATTTGTAAAGTGAAAAATCAATTCAAAGTTTTAAATGACACTTCAATACCTAGAGGTTTAGACAGAAATGAAGGAAATATGAATATAACATTGCACGTCTTTTCCAATGATCAGAAAAGGCATTTCTTTACTGCAGGTATATTTTTAAAGAGTTAATTATATTTTTAAGGAGCAACTTTTAACGTCACTATTAAAAATTTAGAAAAAATGTAAAGTTAAATTTTAGATTTTGAAATGCCATTTTGACTTAATTTAAAGATACAAGACCACAAATTTAAGCTCTCTTTTATTTTCATTATGCAGCATAATATTATTTATTTCATTTTTAGTTTCATATACTGTTTAGTTTCTGATTTTTTCAAAGAAATAACCTGACTTCTTTAGAGTTCGTAAAAAGTGAGATTAGAGCAAAATCCATAAGAGTTACTAAGCTTGCATATTTCTTTTTTGCATTTTGAACTTAATGCAAAAAATAAATCAAACAATTATTTTCCTGAGTAGGTTTTTCGCAGTTTGCTTTCTGATAAGCCGATTGGAGGGATTTGTATGATAATTTTATCGATGATTACAGTTCTTTTTTACAAAATTCTATATTTATAAAGAGCTGTATATATAATAACATGCATAAATTTACCCCCATATTACTTACTGAATCTGTAAAGGGAAATTTTTTCAAGATTATAGTAGTAAGGGATACTGCTATAATCTTGTAACCGTCAAATTGATCAGAATGCTAACCTTGTTTATGTAAAGCGATTACTACAGATTTTATCCAAGTAGCGGCAACATTAGAAGGACAGCTTCTATTTGTCAGCTTCAGAAAGACAGACTGGCCATTGGGACCAAACTTCTTTTTGAATTCTGAGTGCCTGAAATCCACACAAGGACTTTTCCCATTTTTAGAGATATTTTATATCGTAGTCAGGTTTGTATTTAGTAAAATCGATATCAAACACCCACTAGTGAGGAGGTGGCAATACCAGTCACAGCTTTGTGAATATTTCTTTTCAATAAATTATTGTTCCACTTACATTCTCGATGTAATCTTATTGATTTAGAGTAAAACGGAATAAAAGCATTAGCAATATTTTTGTCATTTGTTAAAATCTTACAGCCATCCACAGTACCAAATTTAACAGTCTGGGAGGCATTACCTTTAAATTATTAACATATTTAAGAACTTTCTTCGAATATGTCATGTAATTCATCGGGTTAGTAAAAAATTGAAAGCTTTTTCGCTTTGCCTCGTAAATTTCTTTTCTTAGAGAAATTACACATTTTCTCCAATTTGTACTTCTTCTGCCTTTTTTGGCTGCTCAACAGAAATACGGGCCTTGTTGCACTGGTTTCTCAAAGCATGGATGTGAACAAACCAAAATGGCTTATAATTATGAGGTTTACTTCTCTGGGAATCCACTTTTTATCAACTCTAAATATGATGACACTGAGCTTTTTGAATAATGAGTCAGTTCTTCAAAGATGAAAGCTTTTGTCATCTTCAAAATTGTTTTCTTGGTCTTCAGTGAAAGACTTACAATTGGCTATGTTGAAGTTCCGTCTACACTTAGGTTTATTATAACTGGCATTCAAAATACCAGTCTGAGAGTCCAAGTAGTCTTTAATTGTTGTGATAATCATTTTATGTCCGTCGCCAGATCATAGATGACTTTTCTCTTTTGGCATTATGTATTAAATTATCGTTAAGTCAGGATTAGTGAGGGTATCATTATAATGAAGATAAAAAGGTAAATCCAAAAAGTGTGATACAAGTTCTATACATGTATAGTTTAGTAAATCTTCAACCACTTTGCCTGTATTTTTGTAGTCAGAATAGTTCCATCTAGTACTATGAGCATTGAAGTCTCCCATTAGCGCAATATTTCTGGAAACAGAAAGGGTATCAAAGGATAATTTTGCATTACCAGGTGGGCTGTAGCATATTGAAATTTTAAAATGCATATAAGGTTTTAAAATTCTGTGCAAACCAAATCTTCACCCATCGTAGAGTCTAAGCTACGAATAACTGTAAAAAAGATATCAAAGTTTGCTTTATATCCACAAATATACACTAGCAGTTTTTCTTGACTTGGGTAATAGATATAAGAAATATCCAGAAAATATGTGAAATTTCACAGATTCCATAGATAAAACAGCTTTAATAATAGAGAATACATCAATGTCCTCCTTAACTAAAGCAGTTTCAGAGTTGAATCCTTTCTTTCATGTGAGAGATCGCCAGCATTCCATTGACGCATTCTTAACACTTGATACATTTTTCCAGAAATAAGATTCTCAATATTGCCCTTTCTCAAAGTAGTCCTGAGACACATGGAAAGAGGCAAAATTGTTGTAGATTTAGCTTTACTCAACGGATCACTACAAGGAGGCTTGCTACTTTATACCTCCATTATGTTTAGTAGGTTTATTGCAAACAATAAGTTTACAGATTTCTAAGAATAACGTCAAAACTAGTCTCAATACAGAAGTGCCCAGACTGTATGTTGAGGATGATAAACCTTGCTTTGAAAACCAATTGACTCGTGAATAAAACTTGTCTTAAATGTTTTCCTTAGAAAATGAATGAAAAGAAATGAAAAGAAGAAAAAATAAATGAAAAGAAATTCAATATTTACTTAAAAATTTCATTTAAAAAATAATTTTTAAATTGCCATTTCAACTTCAATTAAATGTCAGAAAACAGAAATCCGTTCGCAGCATGGAAGAATAGCACCCTTATATATTCGTCAAAAGTGGCAAAGTGTGGAAAAATCCCACATACCCATACCGGTAGTAGTACATGCAAAAAACAGAAATGTAATGTTTATTTCTCTTTGTTCAACAATCCCAGGGCATCACACTATAAAAAACATCATATTACCCCTAGGTAATGGTAAGCCCAAATTGTGCGTCATTGCAATCTTTTAAATTATAAAGATTTTTGCTTTTTTATTTAGTGTTATGATCATGAACAACGAAGAAAAATAACTATATATTTTTTTATATTCATAATTTGCTAAAAAATATGACTTTAAAGGAAAATGAATAATTAATCTCTGTGGGAAATTTTCATTTGTCTGGGATAATTTTTAAAATACCCTAAAATGGATAAAAAAGTGAATAAAATGAGTACAATTTATGATCAAATCATATTTTGCAATATCCTGTTGGCTGACTATATAAGTGCTGGCTGCTAACAACGCGCCATTTTTTAGAAATTTTTGCTTGCGTTCGGAATCTGTCTCGGATCGTTCTTTGGTGAAGCTGTAATCGGAAGAGTTTATCGACGAAAATGAGGTATGTAAAGTGTTAAATATGAATTTTTCCAAAATATATTAAAATCTAAACTAATTAAGAACTTACTATTTAATAAAAAATTAATATTAATTAATAATTTTACGAATAATTATATAAAATAGCTCCAAACTTAGAGAATCGCAGCAAAAAAGCTTGTCAGTAGAAAACGAGCCTGGGCGTTTAAGGAGTTCCGAGAATTAATGTTTCTGACAAATTGTATATATTGTGAATTTATTTCAATTTAAACAACTAATTTTTTTATTGATAGTAAAGTAAATAGGATATTTTGGCAAAATATTTTTAAAATTTAAAGATTATTCGAAATTTAGTTATATGCGCACATGCAACGAAACATGAATCTCTATATGTAGCACTCATTATCTCAAAAAATATTGACGTAAATTAATACATATATTTACGTAATAAAATCATTACTAGATCTTAAATTTATAATTGTTTAGATTTTTGGATTTATTTTAATATATTAAATTAAAATTAATAAATAAATAATTTAATATCAATGTCAAAATATTTTAAAACTAAAATTTTTAAAAGTATTTTTAAAAATTTATGATATATATTAAACTGCAAATGAAGCGTAAACGAGTAAATTTTGTTAAAATTTATAAAAATATTTAAACGTAAATGGCATTGAATAAATAAGTATATAAAATTTACAAAGAAATATTTCTGAAAAATATTAATATAAATTTATGAAAAATATATAATCTTTAATAAATAAATGATATCATAAAATTAATTGTTTGATTACTTATCCCTCTTGTCTTTTTATATATATATATATATATATATATATATATATATATATATATATATATATATATATATATATATATATATATATAGATATATAGATATAGATAGAGAGCTGTGTGAGTGTGTTTAATGATTATAAAAATAACCAAAATCTGCAATAAAGCATAGAAAATTGTATTTCAGCAAAACAATCTTAAAATTGGAAAATTGGAAACTATGTACCAATCATTGAGAGAATAAACTATTTGAGTATTTTTATATGTCATTAACATCTAAGTGATGTTAAACAGCGTGTGTACAAGCATCTTAGCTTTATAATTGTGATATTTTTAAAAATTATTGTGATAAATTAATAAGAAATGTATCCCGTTAGTGATAAAAAGGAAAAGATTTTATAAAAATTTTTTAAACTATTGACTTTTATTCTCCTTTCAAGTTTATTTATATTTTATATTGAAATATAATTTAAAAGTTAACAGGGTAAAATTGTGCAGGTGTCAAAAAATAATACTTTATATTGCGCAGCAAATCATGCTTAAATGAGTAAATTTTGTGAAAATATATAAGAATATTTAAATATGAATGTGACATTGAATAAATGTATCCATAAGTTTCACTAAGAAATATTTCGGAAAATTTTCATATAATTTTAAGAATAATGTAATATCTTTAAATTATAATATAAAAATAATTGTTTGCTTACTTATCTCTTATCTTTTTATTTCATATTAAATTATATATATATATATATATATATATATATATATATATATATATATATATATATATATATATATATATATATATATATATATATATATATATATAAAAATAACCTAAATTTGTTGTAATGCTTAGAAATATGTGTTTCAGTAAAATAATCTTAAAATTGGAAATTAAATATCAGTCAACGAGAGACGTAATAAACTATTTCTGAATATTTTTATATATGTCATTAACACATATAATTTGTTTAAAAATGTGCTCATATGCACATTTATATTTTATCAGTGATATTTGCAAAAAATAACTGTGATAAATTAATAAAAAATATCATAACAACATTAGTATTAGAAAGCGAAAAAGATTTTAGAAATACACTTTAAAAACATATCGTTATAAAATGTTGGATAATAGATTACTGTATCTTTTTATCTATAAAATATTCAAAATTACAGTAAAATAAATAATGCTTGTAGCTTTAGTGTGCATTTCATGTAAAGAATTTATGATATTAGAATTAAAAAAGGATGTAAAATAATATATTTGTGAATCAAATGCTATAATCTGTTATTGTAAAAATGGTAGAAAAATGCTTGTACTTAATCAGTTAAGATTATATTGAAGAATAACAATCATACATATCAGAATTTCTAAAGTTTAAAATTTTATTAAAACGTTTTCATAACAAAGAACAATAAATTTCTAATAAATATGTATTTTAAATCAATAAAAGTATGTATCCCATTTTGAATACAATTTTATGATCACTAATTCATTATTTTCCATTGAATGTGCCCTCAAGAAACTTCATATTATATTTTATTTTCATTTCAAAGAACAGAACAGATACCTCATCATGGGTTATGTTAAATATATATGAAGTCCATATGGAATTTTTTATATGCTTTAGATTCTGAATATTATCTTGAATTTTTTATCTTTCAGGAACTTTCGCTTTATTATTATGTTCTGCGGAACTGTGACTCTGATTTTTCTTCCTAATTTGGATGTAATTATTAAACATTACAGTTCCACATCTCAAGAGCCTGATGGTAATATCGATTAAATTTTTCTAGAATATATATCTTAGACATTTTTAATTACATAATGACTTAAAGTGAACTTATGATGACAAAAGAAATGTACAGAGTTTTTTATAATATAAGTTGAATTTTTTATAGCATTAAAATAAAATATTTATTTAAGTTTATCTTTCATGTGGAAAAATTTATTATACTAAAAAATATTCAAAGGTGAGCTTTAAAAGTTGTAAAAATCATTCACTAATTCATAAAAAATATTGGGAACAAATAATTTATTGCTATCTTTTAATTTTATCATGTCAAATGAAAGCAAAAAAATTTTCAGAAGTTATCTGATTAAATGAATAATTTACTTTTTAAAATATTCTTTTATTGTTGTTATAAAAGAAACAAAAACGTAGTTAATTACAACTAACTAGTATTTGAAGCTAATTACTTTTTAAATTAACATATGTATGTATTAAATATTTATAATATTTGTATATATATTATATAATATATCGTATGCTTGCGAGAGAGTGTGTGTGTCTGTATTTATACAGCTGAACAACGATCATCTTTATTGAAAATTAAATGTACATTGACTGAAAATTTTTAATGCTTCATTTCAGAAGGGGACTTGTTGAAGGATAGACAAATGACCTGCCCAGACATTGCTCATGCTTGCGTTCAAAATGACGACTGCCTCAAAGCTTTAATCAGAAGACTGAATTTTGTTAACTGCACATTCCAATGCCTGTCAGAAAATCTTAGTGTTGAAGTGTCATACACTGCACCTGCAAATGAAACAGAATCCACAAATCAAACGGCGGTTAATAAGACAAATGATGCAGATGAATATTTATCTGATTCAGATTTTTATCTGTTCTTGATAGTATTGGGTGCTGCAGTTGCTATAGTTGTAATACTGGGTATTATTTCGTATATTCATGAAGAATGTAAACGCAAAAAAGAATTGAAATCTGAAGAATATAACAGCTGTACAGTTTGATCTTGATTTTTGATTCTTTTAAATATTTAACCATTTTTCTAATCTGAAAAATTTTAATAATCAATTTATGTTAATAAGATAACAGAAATGATGCAGATGATTCAGAAGCTTATGTGTTCTTGGTAGTAATGGGTGCTGCGGTTGATATAATTATAATAGCAGGTGTTGGTTTTCATATTCATGATGAATGTAAACATAATCAAGAATTAAATTCTGAAATACATAACAAGTTGAACTTGATTTTTGATTCTTTTAAACTTTTAACCATTTTTCTAAAGACTGAAAAACTTTAATAATCAATTTATGATAAAAAAAAAGACCTGAATATACATCGCCGCTTATATTACAAGAAAACTGCCTATATTGAAATAATTTCACTGTGCGAATTTTTTTATTTGACTAAGAAAATTATTATGAATTTTTCCCAACATATATTTACTCAATATTTCTCAAAATATTAGGTAAATATATGTTTTGAAAAATAACTAATTTAATTTCCATCACTTAATTTTTTAATAGGAAAACAAATTAATATTTTTATAAAATGAATATATAATATATATTATTCAATTTAGTTAAAATACCTTAAATTTTATGATAACAATTTCTATTTGAGAAAATGTTTCATTTGCTGATAATGGTTTACACTGATAATATATATATATATATATATATATATATATATATATATATATATATATATATATATATATATATATATATATATATATATATATATATATATATATATATATATATATATATATATATATATATATATATATATATATATGCATTAAAAGTGCAGATTAGCAGTCAGAAATTCAATTACCATTCCCATCTGCAGAGAAATTCATGACATTTACGACAGTAAATTATCGCTTAGTAATATTGATAATTTAAAAATAAATTATATACCAAAAGAAATATTTTTCAAACATTTTTATTTTTCTAAGTTCATAAAATCAAATAGATTCATAAGATCATACAATCATTTCTTTAAATATTTAACACTTTAAAATAAACATGAAGTACAAACTAATGAAAGCTAAACATATAAATTTTATCTAATTTCTGAATAAGAAGTAGAAGAGATTTAGTTAAAAAATATTATTTTAATTATACAGCTGCATTGAGACTAATTTCTTTAGAAATAAGAATTCCTATCTCAGATATAAATTTAAATACTTATTTTTAGCTGTTTGATGTTCAGTCGTAAATAAACATTTATTATCTCCCTTTTTAAAGTTGATATTGGCTTTTAACGAACTTTTCCCCTTAATATTAGTCATAAAAAAGCATATTTTCTTTTTCAGAGTTACCGATAGATAGGTTCATGTATTCTTTTCCTTATCATAAGATGCTTGTTGTGTACTTTTCAAAAGTGGCAATAGTCTAAGCCTATTTGCTCTTTTGCTTTCTTGCCAACTTACATCATTTGACATCAAAATGCTGCCTTGTTTTTCTGGCAGTATTTCAATTTCCAATACTTTGAAATTCATAAAACAATATAGCTTTCATTTTTATCATGATATCATTGCTTGTTTTGCTTATTATAGTCATTGTCTTATGTAAGGAATGAAATGTGTGAAAAGTTGTATTAGTTGCATTTAATAAAGCATTAAGTATATAAATTGTATTTTACTTATTATTCAATGAAATAAGTTCAACATTCATGCAAACATTTTATTATAAATCCTTCAAATTAAGACATTTTAAAATTCAGAAATCACTTCGAATCCCAAATTTTATATTGTTAATTAGAAAAATATGTGTCAGAATAAGTTTAATCTAATAAATTGCGTAAGGAAAAAAATGTTAAATTTTTCTAACCTCTAACTAAGAATTTTCTATAGTGTATGCAACTTACATCACTTTACTTCAATTTCTTCAGGAATTTCTTGTATATATATATGTAGTTGAATTTTCTTGTTGATTTAAAGAAATTATTTTCAAAAATCTTAAAAATTTGAATTTTGCCAAAATAGTTTTTTGTAACAAAGAGCACAGAAAGATATCTGATTGGAATTTAAATTGGGAATAATGATCTAAACAGTAAAATAATATACGCAGTTTGCTTATGAAATACTTTTTTATATTTTAACACAGTTTTTAAATTATTTTAGATGCAAAACATATTTATTATATACTACTAAATTGCATTACCATTACAAAATTCAAATATTATGAACAAACATTTATGAAGAACAAATAAGCTTTTCCTATTTCAAAATATTAGCATTCTCACATATATGTACAGTTATTTAAATTCAAAATTAAATTTGAAATTTTAAGGTGAGATATATATAATGTTAAAAAAATTAAAAGTGGTGTTGAATTATTAAATTCTAAAAGTAAGCCCCATTTTTATCCACATTACTGCGTCATTCGTCATATTATTTAGTATCATTATAGTATTATTTTAAATTTCTTTTTTTGCAATTATAACATTAAAAGTTTAAATTTTCATGACTCACATTTAAAAAATTCTAATTGAAACATACAACATATTCACTATTTTTTGATCCTATGAATCAAAAACTGCAAACGAAACAATTACAAAACGTACTTCCATCGTATTATTAGTAATATTTATTACCAAAAGTCACGTTTTAATTATGTATGGATTACAATTTAGACAATATAATTATTAAATTGAAAGATTTATTTAGTATCTTTCAATTTTATTTTAGATGATATAAGCGTACTTTTCAAGTAATTAAATCAATTTAAGCAAAATTATCTTAATACATAATCTTACAATGCTTGATAAAATGTAAGTATTAAAGGCAATAAATGTATAAAGCATATAATTTTTATGTGATTATTTAAAATCCAAGAAAATAATTATATAAATAAACACTATTTAATAACGATTTTAATAAACATGCGTGAAAATGTGCAGGAACTTGTTTAGTATATTTTCTTGACAATAATTTGAAAAATATTCGTTATTAAATTATTTCTTTTGACTACAATTGGTAACTCTTTTCAACACAAGTATATACTTGTTATGAAATTTTAAATCAAAACCCACTTCAGCTATTTCAGCTATACAATAATTATAGTGCATAAAAATGTTTATAAATCTCCTAACCAAAAAAGCAGTTCATTAGGTTAATAATAACTCCACAAAATAAACTACATATTTTTAGCAGATTGTAATACCAGCTGGTAGACGTATATATATATATATATATATATATATATATATATATATATATATATATATATATATATATATATATATATATATATATATATATATATATATATATATATATAAACTTGTGCTAACATCTCATAAAGATTTGAATTAGTTAACTGACACCCATTTTAGTTTGAGAACCAATGCAAAACTTTCTCCCCATTTGATCAATTTTGTTCTATCCCGTTTAAATTCATGTAATATTAGCATTTACATCGATTAATCATTAATAGCAAAATTGTTAGCGAACATTTTTCTAAATTAAAGAACCTTTTAATCGGTTTCATAAAGTTAAATTAAATTTACAATTCAGAAAACATAATTTCTTAGTTAAAGCAACTAAGTTTTTATGCTTTTTAGTTAGTAAATGTCAAGTTTTTCCAGTCAAGAAGAAAATTGAAATTGAAAACTTTCAAATACCTTAATGTGTTAGAAATAATTTTGAGCTTCTTTTTATATTTATTGAAAATTCAGTTTACATATACGGCAACAAGCAGTAAACTAAAAATATTTAGTTAAAAAAATTTGATTTAAATTAAATAAGGATGCAGAGCAGGAGTTTTATTTATTTATTTATTTAACATCAGCCCTTCCACAAGAACCATTTATAAACCTTCCACGTGTGGGGAAAGATTTTTATATTTACATCAACACTAGAGAGAAAGACAGTAATTAACTACGTTTGGGCCCGATTCAGGCTTTTCCAAGCTCTTTCGGTACTAAAAAATTAAATTACGTAGAAAAGAAACACTGTAACGTAAAGAGGAGCATTAGCAATTTTGCATTTCTCTATCGTAGATAAAACTTTTTAAGGTCTAAAATTTTACTTGCTCACATATCACACCCTTTACCTGGTTCAATAATAGGCAATGATTAGTTGTGTCTCATTGCTTGATGGATCTTCGAGTATCTTACTTTCCGTTCGAGATAAAACGCTTTCTGGATAATATAAAAAATATTCACCGCGCACGAGCACGGATTTTTATTATAGAAAGTTATACATCTATCTATCTATCTATCTATCTATCTATCTATCTATCTATCTATCTATCTATATATATATATATATATATATATATATATATATATATATATATATATATATATATATATATATATATATATATATATATATATATATATATATATATATATATATATTTGGGTTTTAAAAAGATTTTCTTTTATTTAGAAGTATTAATGAACCGATCGTAAGGTGAACAAAACTATTATAACCTTTCAATTTTTTAATCAAATGTGATATAAATTTAAGTTATAAATGTATTTTCTATCTCATTTATGAGAGTCAAGTAAGGTTGTGATAGTGCTTAGCCCTCCCAAGATTAAAGTCGAAATTTCTATCCTCGCATTGAGCAAGGTCGACTCACCCCATTTCCGGTAGATTCTGTCGTGCCACTCAGTTTATTTTTGTTGTAGCATGCTTTAATTAGAGCTTTAATTTGAGTAATTTGTAGTAAGCAAAATGACTAATTATTTTCCAAAATCGTTATGTTGTTATTATAACAAATAAATAAAAAGTAATAACAATTATTCCTAAAACGTAGAATCTTCATAAAATTATGTTACAACTAAGTTAGAATCTCTGGTTGGTAAAAACTCTAAAAGAAATTAAAAAAAAAGAATTTATATTTTTAGAAAATCGTACTCAAAACCTCAAAACAATCATTTTCTAAATAAAAGTTACATCCCAACCTAGCCGTCTATGTTATATTATTGACTGACATAAGGTGTATTGAACTCTTTGGTTTCATATTAAATATAGGACACTTCTTTCATCTTTCTTCTTCTTCTTTCTGCATAGGTTTTCGTTTATTTTGGACAACCCCTCTATTATTCATACTTTGTCAATTTTATTTTTTGTTTGTCATCGATACAATAGATATATGCTCAATAATGTTCTTAGTTGTCTGTTGAGATATAGGTAAATTTTAGAAATATTAGTAAGGAAGCAAATTGAACTGGAGGGAGTATACGGAAATATACTCCATCCTAATTATTAAGAATAAAGAGGCAATTCTAAAATTGGATATGCAGATTCTTAAAATAGAAGTATGGAAAGAGAATAAAATTCCCTCCTTTTTATTAATTATTCACCTGAAGAATTACATTAATAAGTAATAAATTTATGTAAATAAAATTTGATGTAAATTTGATGTAAAATTTTATGTAAAAAAGAAATCAGAATTTGCTTTAATTTTTCAAACAGGATTAGCATTTTATAAATACTAAGGGGATAAAAAATACTATAAAAGGGGATTAAAAATTATATACATATATTCTGGAAAACTTAATGATGGAATTTAGTGCCATCTGTTGGATATTATTTTCACTATTTTTCCAAATTGCTACTTCAAAAAATCCGAGCGATTGTTAAAATCAAAATAAGACATCAAAAGTAATTTTTTAAATAAAAACATCATTATGAGCTTTTGAGAACTGAACTTTCTATTTCTAAGAAATATAAATTTCCTATCATTGCATTCCAATATCTAAAATTACCGGTAATAAAAAAATCCGGGCTTGGGGCAAGGAGTTTCATAGTTTTTGAATAAATATGCTGTTATTTATGTTAATTAATATAATTGTCATTTACTTAAAATTTTAACAAGAATTTTTGAGCTTATATATTAAATATTTTATTGTAATTTTTTCTTACATGTTGAATGCCAAACTTTTTTACTAAAATTGAAACATCTGAGAAATTTTAAAGCTGCTTAAAAATTTTCAACATAATTTCAAATGAAATACACCTATGTGAACTCAAAGAAATAATTTAATTGAATTAATGTTTTAGGAAATATTATTTTGAGGCAAATTTGCAGTTTGCATATTCTTAATTCTTATAGTACAGCTTCCCCAATTTTACAGTACGTAAAATAATTAAATCAACTTTTCTTCACAATAATTAAAAACTTGTCATATATATATAAATGAAAGTACTGTTTTTATGGATAAGAATTACATTTTTACAGTTAAAAATATTTTTATTAAAAATGGTAAATTATGTTTAAAAAATGCAATGCTGATGAATGAATAAAACTATAATTTATCAAAATTTAAAACTGTAAACAGCAGAAGATTATCCATTTAGCAAACTGAAATGATCTATATGAAATTTATTCGGAATACACTTAAAGAAAATTCTTATATATTCTTAAATAGGAACTTTTAATTGTTAAACAAGTTAGTAAGATATGAAATAATTGCTATACTTTTATTAGATAAAAAGTATTTGTTTTTATCAAAATCAAAGCAATTGACATAATATTTTGTTAGTATGCTGTCTGTTATTTCGGTATTTTTATCCCTGTATTCACATAAAATTAAAATGAATTGTTAATGTGAAATCCTATGTTAGATGTTATAAATGAAGATATCTTTTGTATATATTATTCTAGTTGTAAGAGGAAAACTTCATTAAAGAAATGTTATTTATAACAATGAATATAACTCGAAATTAATTTTCCTAATGAGAATTAGGAGATAGGAAAATATCTTGCGCTAAAGTAATATTTACTTATGGTTTAAATTTATGTTAAATCATGACATAAAAAAATTATATAATATATCTTTATTAAAATTTAAAACGACAAATAAAAAGTATACAATTATAAATTTAAACATGAAATGAGATGTCTATAAAAATATTTATGGCAATCAAATTTTTAAAACTTTCTTCAACTTATCTTACACTTAATATTTCAGTTTCAACATTTGAAATATCATTAAATAACTTCTCTTTACTCTGGTTAAATTTTGTGCGTTTATTTGGATTTGTTAAGAGGAAACATCTTAAAAAATTCTGAGTTCAGCTAAAAAAATTATTTTTAAGCCTCCAGATATACTTAATTATATGTTTCTAGGGAATGGCAAAGCTAAATAAATCTAGCCTTTATTTATGATATAAAAATTTTTCCAAACATTTGGTTATATATAAATTTAAAAGCAATTTTGCAGTTTTTTAATTTATGTCATTTAAATCCCTAATTTAAATATCATGCAGTAGATGGCGCAATAAGAAAGAGAAATGTTTGGAAAACACAACATTAATAAGTTGCTCTAAAATATTAATTTTTTAGTTTGAAAACCTAGAATATAGATCTAGAGAAACTAGTTTGTTTCCTAAAAACAACAAGAAAGAAAAATTCTAAGCTCTAAAGTTTAATATTGTTGCTAAATTATTGCATAGCATAATTTTAAAATTATTTTCTGATTTATGAATTTTCTTCATTATGATATAATTTATGACATTATTTCCTTAATTAGAAGAAGATATCATGAAATACTAGCAAATTCATCATTTAATTTTTTTAAGATTATTTTTAAAATATTTTAAAAACCATAAGATTTTACTGAGAATAGATCTGTGATCAGAGAAAATTATATAAAGAAACAAAATAAATGAAAAATATTTCACACATCATCTCTTTATTTTAAAAGTTATTCTTTTACGTTACAAATATCATTTTTTAAATGAATAACTTTTAAAAGTTATTTAATATTAAAATTTCACATGATCTAGGAAAAATAAGAAGCTATGAAGAAATAGATCCTGCACAAAATATAAAACACTCATATTATACAGCATTTATAAACTATTATAATTAATCATTTTTGCAAAAATGAGGACAAATTAAATTTATATTGATTTTTAAGTAAACAACTTAATTTCAATTTGTTTTTCAATAGAGTTAAAATTCAATTTAAAGAGAATTTTATCAAGATAAAATTAAAATTCTAAAATGAAATAACCAAGTTTATCAGTATATTCATAAAATATAATTAACATGAGTTATTTAAAAGTTACCTTATTTTTTATCACAAACATTTTCTGTATTGACAACAATGATTTAATATAAATAAAAGTACTCTTTTTTATCTATTATTAAGATTATTTTAATAAAAATTACCATCTATTGACTACATTATTTCATCTATACAGGTTGATTAAAAAATAATGTGGCCAGTTACAAATCATCATGAATTTTATTGAATAAAGTTATTCACATGAAATTTTCAATGTGGTTTCCTTCATCGTCGTATACTCTTTCAAATATATTTGGAAATATATATTTCCTATTTCTCCTCCTTTATTTCTTTTTTAATTCATTAAAGTGTTCCTACTTTTAGTCTGTTTCATTCTTTTTTAAAAAAATCCCTACGAGCTCAATTTGAGGATGTTATTAGTTATTTTTTGGGAAGAAATTAATTTATCTTCCAGCCCTTTTGTAATTCATTTTCCAACATTACTTGGTGCAGACTCTTGGTGAAAAACAAACCTCAAGGGTAAATACGCTTACTATCATATGCTACAAAATTTTATCCTGTGATTATTATACATTGAATTAAAATGACTTTTCTGATTTTTAAATATGTTATTTATAACAAAATTTCTGCAATTATCGTTCAAAAACTTTAAAATTTCATCTCGGTCTCAAGGATATATTTTTGGAGCCATAATTAACTCTTACCGATAAAAATATAGTTAGATTGGTAATTTAGATAATAAAGATTTGAAATTAAACTGGTAGTGAGGTGATTAAAATTTTCTGTAAATAGCTATATGTTTAGTCTTATTAGTCATATGCTTATCATATCAGCTTAGTCATGTTAATTTTTATTTAACCTGTAATGTTAACCTGTTAGGAACTGAAAGCAATCTTAACTAGTATGCAACGATTGTTTTCAGTTGATAAGTTTATGGGACTACAAAAATATCCACTATTAATTTCAGAACAAAATTTTAAAGCAAAAATAAATTGTGTTGGTGAATAGGAAATATTTAATAAAAAATCTTTTGTAAACTCTACCATCTCAGTTTTAAAAAGTACTTGATTTTTTTTTCATTTACTTGGTAAAAATCAAATTTTTTTTCGTTTATGTAAATGATATTACCTTTTAAAATAATAAATATTTGAAACGAAGCAAGCAATTCTGCTATGACATCATTATCAATAACAAAATTAAATGAATTTGGATATGTAACATCTTCACAGAAAAATAATATTTCCCAATTGTTAAAGAATCGTTTTGCAATTGATAAAAAATAACTTAAATTATTAACAGGAAAAAAGGTTCCAGTTGATGTATGAACATTTAAATCCGTTTTACACAGAAATGTAACTTGCTTATATTTGCTTTTTAGCATAAATCGCATGAAATGGATTAAACTACATGAAGAAGTTGAAGTATAATCATCATAAAAATTTAAGGTATCATGATAAAGTTTATCAAATCATTTAGAGTAATCATAATACTATTATAAATATTAAATGTGTTAGATGCAAGATAAACTGTAAACTATTATCAAGAGATAAAAATTTTAAACTGTAAATTGTATTTCAGAGATCTATTTGTGAAAGCATGGTCAGTATGACTAATATCATTTCTCTGTAATTGAGGTTTGAATGTTGAGTATTTTTAATTCTATGAGATTTTTTTAATTTACTTATAAGAGAAAATTTAAATTTCCATCCTAGGTCTTTCTTAAAAGTTCATCTTCATCAAAAATTACATTTAGGGACAAAATTTTGCAATTTTTAGGAATATGTTGCTTATTTTTAACTATTTTATCTTGGAATGAAATACAGATACCTGCACTCTTTTAACTAATAATTTAGTGGCACTTTACACTGCTGGAAAAAAGTAGAAGGACACTTATATTTTATAAATTATGATTTATATTTTAGTGCAAGTAATGTAAATTTTCATTTTTTATTTTATTAATATAATTTTTTCTTTTAATTTTATTGAAAAAGTTTTATCTACATTTAAGAAAATATTATAAAATAGTACTTAAAGATTTTTGAACTGTGGAAAAGGTAGAAATACACCTGCAAAAATTGTCTCATTTTGGAGTCCGTAGCAGTTTAGTGTGTTCACAACATTGTTCTTTTAAACTGTATTTCTTTCAAAAGATATATTTTGTTGAAAAGAATCCTCAATTTTTGTGCAGTTAAAATGCCTAGGGGAAAACTTAAGCGAATTTCAAAGAGGCCGAATTGTGTCACGTAAAGATGTGGGAAAAGTTCTAAGAGAAATTGCAAGGCACTTACTCATCAGTGTAAACGCTGTTTCTAACTTCTTGAAAAATCTAAAGAGTCAGAGGAAAGCAAAGATTAGCGGGCCTAAAAGATTAACACTACATAATCAAAGAACAAGCTTTAAATAACTTTAAAAAAACATGGAAGCTTTGTAGAAGAACAAGACCATTTAGAATCACACGTGTAACCAAAAAAACATGTTACAACTACATAAAAAGATCGGATACGTTCATATTCAGGAAAAGAACGCATCTTCTTAAATGGAACGAAAGGAAGCTTTGTAGAAGCACAAGACCATTTAGAATCACACATGTAACCAAAAGAACATGTTACAACTACATAAAAAGATCGGATACGTTCATATTCAGGAAAAGAATGCACCTTCCTAAATGGAACGAAAGTCACATTAAGCACACACTACAGTGGGTCAAAGAACACATGTCTTGGAACCCCGAATGGACTTCAGTTATTTTTTCTGATGAGAAAAATTTAATTTAGATGGCCCAGATAGCTGTCAATATTATTGGAATTGTTTGGGTACACAAAAAGAAACTTATTCTACCAGATATATAGGAGGAGGCAATTTAATGGTTTGGATATCTGTTGGCTACGTTGAAAAGACCAATCTAGTATTTCGAGATGGAAGACAGAAACATGAAGATTATATTCAAATTTTAAATTCAGAGCTTATTTCCTATCGCGCTGAGCTACGCTGAGAAAATTATATATTTCAGCAATATGGAGCAACAATTCATACAGTCAATGGCGTTAAAAATTGGTTTGCAACAAATAACGTTCGGGTTTTGCCGTAACCTGCTAAAAGTGCAGACCTCAATATTGTTAAAACTATATGGTCAGTAACTGTTCGGCGTGCTTACGTCAAAGGCAAGCAATATGAATTTTTGATCGGATTTCGAGAAGCTTTGAATTGTATTTCGGACAGTTTTTGTCAAATCAAAATTCAAGGTCAAAATTCAATGGCAAATAGAATCTTTGATGTAATTAAAGCAAATTACAGAAAAATTCCTTATTAATAAGACTTTTATTTTCATTATATAGAAATGTCCTTCTATTTTTTTCACCCAGCATGATGTGAATGAAATTAATTTTTATAATAATAAGTAGGTAGTTCTTTTTTATTTCATGATACATATACACTTATCTGATTGTAAGTGTTTAAAAGTGCTGTAATGAAATTATTTTCTAAAAATACAAATTTCTTCTCTGATTTGGAAAAAACCTAAAGCCTTTCTACTTTTTTCTAGCACTATACATCTCAGATGTATTCAAATTATTTACCTTTCTGGTGTTATTATATTATAGATTATATATATATATATATATATATATATATATATATATATATATATATATATATATATATATATATATATATATATATATATATATATATATATATATATATATATATATATATATACAGTTTGTCCACTAAAGTCCCTTGCCACCCTCTTAACTTCGGAACGGCTGCTACTATATATATAAAACTGGTGTCTAGGTATAGTTGTTGTTGTTACTAATGACACTTGGACAAGCCAAGCTAGCTATGCCTTGCCTATGTGAATTTAATTCAAATGGGAGCGTGTTTCGTTTTTTAATCAGAGCACCATGAAGGTGAAAGTATGACTTTGCTCTACACACATGCCATAGGTACCCGTTTATAGGGTAGGCAACCATTCACACCTCATTCATACAAGGAAAGGACAAAGACAGGATAGTTAGATAGAGAAAGTACATCCATGCCAGAATTGGGATTCGAACCCAGGACCTCCTTATCCACAGTCAGGCACGCTGACCACTAGACAAGTTAGGCGTCCTAGGTATAGTAAAGTAGCCATGCACTACTGAATGGAACAGACTACTGCGCCACCTGGTGGAAAACTGCGGAGTTAGCATTCCTATCTCGAAAACGGAATGAGATAGAGAGAAAAAGTGATTTACAAAGTTGTAGAGCATCCTCGATTTAGTATGAAAAGATACCTTGTAGGCATTAATGTGAAGAATACAACGGTTAAAACGCGCATTTGTTGTTTCGTGCTGTGACGTGACAAAACGATCTAAGAAAGAAAAAAAAAACAAATAGTTATAACAATATACTTTATTTAAGAAGTTAAAACTTCTCACTGTCAGCTGCAATGCACATTTGGATCCTCGCTTGAAGAACACGTTGCACACGTTGGAACACGTGACCGTAATGCGTCGTTTAAGGTCCTGCAATTTTTGTGGAGGGGTTGAATACAGCTGCTGTTTCAAGTATCCTCACAGAATAAAGTCCAGTGGAGTCAAATCAGGAGAACGTGGAGGCCACTCTTCGAAACCGCCATACCCTAGTATTTGGTTGCCAAATTGCAGGCACTGTTTCACTGGAGATGTCTTGTGAGCTGGCGCGCCGTCATGTTGAAACCATAGATTCTTAAGATTAAGCAACGGCAGGTTCTCCACAAAATCGGGTATTACCTTCTGTAGCAATTGTAAATATCGTGCACCCGTTAACGTGCCATTGTAATATATTGGGCCTATCAGCTTGTTATTGTAATTTGTGCACCAAACGTTAATAGCATACCGCATTTGATGTCGAACGTCGACGAAACATTTAAGATTTTTCAGCGCCCAGTAATGGGTGCTTTGCCTATTGTACATACCATTGCACACATACGATGTGCCACGTCACAGCATAAAACAACAAATGCGCGTTTTTTATCGTTGTATTCTTAACATTAATGCCTACAAGGTATCTTTTCGTACTAAATCGAGTATTCTCTACAACTTTGTAAATCACTTTTTTTATCTATCTCGTTCCGTTTTCGAGATACGAATGCTAACTCCACAGTTTTCCACCAGGTGGCGCAGTTTCATTCAGTAGTGCATGGCTACTTTACTATACACCACTTTTATGAATATACCAGCAGCTGTTCCGAAGTTAAGAGGGTGGCAAGGGACTTTAGTGGATATACTGTATATATATATATATATATATATATATATATATATTAAAGTTATCAATAATCTGATCTTTATTTATAACTAAAAATGAAGTTTTGCGAATTTCAAATTCTTTCTTGTTTAAGTTTATTTATTTTAATTGGTCGAAAGATTTTTACCAAAATGTAGCCTCTTTTTTCAACCATCCTAGTGCAAACCACCAAAGATTAAAATCTGTTTACTCAGTCATTGAAAGTCCTCTAGAAATGAGATCTGCAGTATTCGCTTTACCGATCTAATGATACCCTTCCTTAGGGTTTGTGAATTTGTGAATTTCCTAAACTCTATTTTTTACAAAATATTTAAACTTATTTAGAATATCTCTTATCCAAAAATAGGTAATCGAAGAGTCAATCCAGAAGAATCGAGCAATTGAGAATTCTAATCCACGAATGATCTTTTCACTCATCTTAGCTGATAACAATGCACCTCTCTATGCCTACCACATACCTCTTCAAACGATACTCTTTTGTGTTTGATTTTGATTGTGGCAGCGACTAAGAAAGGACTCTCTCAAAATAATAAATGGTTTTACTCGAAACAGAACTACATTAATAACAAAGACTTAAAGACTTCTATTTTCAATGTGTTCTTCAAGAAAAATCAAAAAGTTTCTCTCTTCTAAGGAAAAAAAATCTTGTTTGTAATATATTTTCCACGTGAAATATTCTTCTAAAACTGCCTTTTATTTGGTTAAAAAAATTGAATAATTTATATGAAGGAGGTCTTTAATCACATTCCAATCTTATATTGGCAACTTCCTCATTATTATTCAAAAGATGTTTCATTTGAGGCTTCCAGGATAATTTCACCTTTTCCAGTTCCCAAAACTCATTTAACTGATCAAAAATATATTTATCTTCAACAACTATTATCATGCTCCACACATTTATATTTGTATCAATTTGACTTTGTAAACATCAACCAAAAATGGTATCAAAAGCAACAAGTTTTGAATTTAATCTCTTGAAACTACCTCTCTTGAAATATTAATTCAGCGAAACTCTGATCGATTTCTAACACTTAAATAAACACTTATCGAAAGTTGTTCGCTATTTTCAACTTGAATTTTAAGAAAATTTTAAATTCTTTCAGATGCACTTTTTGCTCCAAAAGCAAATACAGAAAGAATTTCTGTTCTATCAGCAGGAAGTTCTAATTTTTGAGATGTTTCCCACAGTACAAAAGACACCATAGATTCTAATTACAGATGCATTATTAGAGAGTTCATTACAAATATGTATTATTGATCGCGCAGTACAAATTTGCAATGAAATATCCTGATGATTTTTTTTATTAATGAATAATTTATAGTTCTATGATTATACATACTGCTGAAACAATTTTACTCTCTTCATTATTATTTGGCTTGCTTAATTGATAATAAATTGATTTAATGTGCTTAGGATTACAAATTACGAAAATTGTGCTTAGGATTACAGAATTGATCTATTGTGTTTAGGAAAACAAAGTTTAAGGGAAAAAAAGGATTATAAATTTTTTCCGAAGAAACAACTTTTTTTTTCTTACAATCTTTTATTCTCAGTTTCGGTTTAAAAAAATAAATATATAGAAATGGAAATTAAAAAAAAAGCAACGTGCCTCTTTTTGAATATATTTCCTTCTTTTATTCAACACTTATCGAATTGCATTTCTTTGACGGATGATCTCAGTTACAAAAAATTCGAGTGTTTTCAACAACCAGTGCCGATTCCTCAAGAGCTATGTGGAAATACAGTGGGGGAGAGATACTTTATGAGAATTACGACCTTGATCCCTCGGCAATGCTTAGCTTGGAGTGGCGTGACTGTTTTTAAAAGAATTATGCTAAGCAATGTGGATATCAATCTAATTAGAATGGGATATAATAAATGGGTATACATTCCGGAAGTAACATTTAAAGATTCTAAAATTCGAATGTTTTCTTCACAAATGTTTTACAATTTTCTTGATTCTTTTAAGTTATTCAGAAGTTATATGGGATAAAGATTAAAAAGCTTAGACACACATACGCGCATTTATTACTAATTATTTTCCACCGAATATTTGCTTCAATATTGTAATGCCTTATCCTTATTTTCTTCAGGTAAAAAAACCCCATGAACTACATAGGCAGCAGCCGCAAACAGTAAAATCTTAAATACGAAAATTTACCTATTTTTGGTTAGACTTTCACTTTTATCAACAGAATTTTCGAATTTATTCTATCCACGCGGACATGGATCTTAATTATATTTTTCTATTTCTATTTTTGGTAATTATACTGTTGGTAAATTATTAAAATGAGAAACACAAATTTAGTGTCTCAAAGTGATTATTTTCTGGTTATACGTTTTATCTTTCTTCAGTTGATCTATTTTGATCTGAAAATTTTATGACTTTACAGCTAAGAATTTTTATCTGAGCTGAAAATTTCGAATTAAACTCAATTATTTGCTGACTATATGCAGAAAATAATTATGTGTATTATTTAGGACTATGATTATAATATTTCTGATACAAATTCTTTTAAATTTCTATATGAACTGTTGAATTTTTCTATCGAAATCTTTAATTTCTTTTAACATTCCTGTTAAATAATCGAAACGTTGCTGAAGCAAGTTAGTTTGTTCAGCAAATTATATACCGAATTCACCTTATAATTTATTCAGCAATCTAGTTACATGGGTCTTAATAACAACACTTATCTTCTTCAGATTTGCGAATTCATCCAATTTTTAATCTTATAATCAGAACAGTCAAATATTTATAATTTTGATATTCCAAAGCACAATCAAATAATAATCAAAATGATATATAATCCTACATTTTCTTGTTCTGGTAAATAAATTATTGATAATCATTTATGCAAACACTTCTAATGAAATTTAAATAAGAGTTTGAATTATAATCAAATAATTAAATAATTTATATTTTTACTCACACTTCAAAAAGGATTCAAATTCAGAGTTTTCAAATAAAATTAATCGATATAATTTGAATCATCTTCTAATTCAAAATATCACGATAAATATTCTAACTTTGCATCCGTTGATCAGCCAAATTTTTTTCTTAATGTATTCTTACAATTGACGTATGCATCAACGTGAACTGTGAGTCAAAACATCTAATTATCTATTCTAGTTCAAAATAGTGGTTCAGTGTTAATTTTCGAATTAATATGAGCTCAGATAAATTATGAAAATTCTTGTAACTAAGAAAATTACACATTTGAAAGAATTATACATTTTCAAAGAAGAATCAGGTAGTGATGCAGGATGAAAAATTCGAAGTAGTTAACAAATTCTTCACACGAACAAAATCTTTTTTTTTATTTGAGATCTGTGGATGTACAAAAAGAATTTAAGTTTAATGCTGTGCAAAAGGGAAAAGAGATTCATACCACAACATCACTGACTAGATTAGCAAATAGATAGATTTCTTCATCAAAATCGATCATTTCAAATTTTTCTCTTTCTACAGTTAAAAATGATAAATCACTTTGGTGATCTTGTTCTATAGTTACCGCAAATATCTCGGAATTTTAATTTATGGAACGAAAAGACAGATATTAATTCCTATGTTGAAATAGCAAAGAGGAGTTTTTGTATATTTTGTGTGAAAGTAATGTATCTTAAAAAAACACTTTTTCACTATACGAGCCCAAGTAGCAAAATTTATTGGTCGAATATTGGAAAGATAACCCCAATAATGGACACTGTAATTGTGGCACTAAGATTTCCCCATTATACAACATTCCCAGATAGACGCAATGTTGAGCCTATATTGAGCACCAAGTTTTCCCCAATATTGGTCCTATAATGAGAGCCAAGATCTCCCCAATGTAAAAAAGGACTAGATAAGCCAATATTGGAACAAAAGTAGGTGCCAAGTTTTCTCCATTGGTCTTTTAGTGGCAGCCAAGTTACTCCCGATCTTGGACACGCTATAATAGGACCAATATGGAGAACTGAGTTTCTGCCAAAATATAGTATAACAAATTAAATTCAATATGGCTACCAATTATTATAAGCTGCTTACATGCTATTTTCGTTCCTTAAGAATTTACTTACTAATGAAGATTAAATTTTCTATAATTCTACATACAATTTATAATTCCGCAAACCCCTAGAATTTAGATTAACGACAACCCTTAATTCTGAGTTTAAAAAAAAACTTCATTTGTAAGTTTGTTTATTTTAGTGTACAATTTGTTTATAACGTTTATTTTCACAAGATTTGTTTATCATGAAAATTTCTTACCTATTTGGATTTAAAATTATAATCGAAATCAAGACTTTATATTTTTGCATGCAAATTGCCACCATAACTTTAGTCAAAGAATATGTTTGCTAATCTATAATTTATTGAGTTTTAAAGTGGGTGAAACGTGGAAATTTGAAAACAACAGTGTTTTTTATTGTAAATTAAATAATTTAAATTTTTAAAATATAAATTATCACTCAATTCTTAAAAAACATAAAAATGAAAATTTTAACTATATATAATGATTTTTTTTGTTTCACAATTTATTTTTTACCAAATAAATAACCAAATTTTTGCAATCTATGTCTTAATTTTTTTATTTAAATATTTACATGGAAGCAAATATTCACATTGTCTGGTAAAAATACAATGCTTTTAAAATAGTGAGGCTTAAATAATTGCTTAGGTTGATATATCCTCATTGCCAAGTACTTTAATGCTTACAATTAAAAGTTCTAATGATTCTATTGGGAAAATATTGTATTTCGCAAGTCACTTTAAATAATCCTTTAAAATGATATTTTCCTAGAATCCCCTATTTTACATTTTCAAATCAAATAAAATCAATCATATTTAGTATCCGATTGTTTGCATTTGTGTCAGAAGAGAGAGAAAAATTTTCAGTCATAATTTTATAATTATTGGTTTCTTGTGTATTTATGGGTATATCTGTGATAAAAATTTCAGTATATTATAAACTCTTCGATGAGTTGCATTAGCTCCATTGTCTGTTATTTCTGTCTTGTACCGAGTGAAATAAAAGTTTTTAAGTGTTAATGGAATCTGATTTTGGATTGCAGTCATGGACATCTCTTTAATGAAAAATAATAAATGAATAAAACTCATTAAGCATTCAAATTTTTCTAAATTTTGTGTTGCTATAGAAGATCAACTTTGATTTATAAGTTGTTTATAAATACTATCATATGAGGTTGTAATTTGGGGTACAATTCCAAAAATAAGTTCCACATTTGAATACATAACAATCTGAGGCAGAATACTTCATTAAAATGAAATTCATTTAACCGATAGTGTAAACAATGATTTTGACATATCATTTTTGCCACGTGTTGATAATTTGGAAAAAATATTGACTAGTCCAGTGGCTTAACCTCCACTTCCATTTATCTAGGATGTATAGTTATGGGTAGATAATTATCATACACTACTTGTTCCTTTCATGTTATGCCTATAATTTCACTGAAAAAACACTAGAAAAACGTGTGACCTTTGGTCATAGGTTGTTTTTTGAATACTGGGTGCTGTACAAAACAAAATAAAAAAGGATATTGGTAAGGAAACCGTATTTCTTTTCAAAAACACTTAAATGTCATCAAGACATATTTGAAGTAAATTTTCCATGGGTTGAAAGACATCCATAACTACTTGATTTGTGATTTCAAGCTGAAAAACGTTTGAATACCATGATTTCTTAACTCATTTCAGCAGATAAATTTGAATATTATGAGAAAAATTTGAAGAAATGGGAACAATTGGGGATTATAGAACAGGTAACAACTAATATAAACGGGGAAACATTATCAGAACAAAAATGCAAATATATTTATTTCACAGAACTGTCTTTAAGAAGTTTAATTTTATAAATAAATAGGCCCAGTTTTGGATGCGTCTGCGAAAGACGAAAATTGAGTTTTTTAAATAAATGCTTCAGTGCTGGACCAAACTATATTAAGGTGGTCGCTTGCATTTTAAACATATTTCACAAAAACAAAAAAACTGGTGCCTTTTCCGATATTCGAAAAGTGTTATGGCAGATCTCGATTTTCCCGACAGACAGAAACTTTCTTCGATTTCTATTATGAAGAAATCATGCAAAACAAGAAATTAAAAAACATACGTATAGTAGAATTTTGGCTCTTTTCTTCTAGCTCATATGTGCTTATAGCTGCTATTTACTATCTCTTAGAAGAAGAAAGAAAGAGTGATGTCGCGATAAAAAATTAAAAGATAAATTTTATGTATTCACAATACTGTATTTTTCATTAAAAATATGTATATAAATAAAGCACTTATATTCCATTTAAAAAATGTTACTGATAAGAACCATCCTAAAATGGCTTAATATTGCTTTATCGCAGCAGTTTAGCATTTTTAATAAACCAAAATGAAATGAATACAATCAGCAAACGAAATCCATGCAATAAAATTGATTTCAAATTGTGTAAATAAATATTTCTTACGTAGTTGGAACTATTAATGTTTTCATGGGTTCTATAATAAAAAAATTAAATTTGCAAATTTAACAGATTTTAAGCTTTTTAGAAGACTCTTTAAATTTGTAAACAATATAATATTTGTTAACAAAATAGTAAAAATTTATTTAAATGATATTATGTTCTTCGATTTTATATTACAAAATGAAATAGTGTTTCATATTCATCCACTCCCATATTCAGTTAAAAATTTCAGTTTATTTTACATAAAAAATATACAGTTTCTATTATTGAAACATTTTTAAGTGCATTTTATATTTCATTATATTTGTTAATAAACAGAAATGACAAATTTATGTAAATAAAATTTCATGTAAATAAAAGCAGAAATTTTAAACTTTTAATTCCTTATTCAGATTTTATTATTATCATGTTTTTTGACACAATTTTTTTATTGTTTTTTATTTTTATTTTGATGATGAGCCTTTGAGGAAGAGAAAACGTTTTGTGTGTTATTAGAAGCCTGACTGAAACTATCAACTGATACGCTATGCTCAATGCTTTGGTTGTGTGTAGTCTAGCAGGTACTCATAATCTAGCTTTTAAAACTTAATAAGTTAACTATATTAATTATTTTTAATTTGACTATTTAATTTGTAAAAATATAACATTTTCATTGGTTTTATAATAAAAAGGTTTTCACATTTAATAGCTTTTTAACATTTTAGAAGGATATTTATATTTGTGAACATTTTAATATTTATCAATTAAGTAAAAACATGTTTAAAATTTTTTTGTTGTTCGATTATATATAAGAAAACTGTGAAGAATATTTCATAGCCATCAACTCTCATATTCAATTGAAAATTTGAGATTATTTTAAATAAAAATACGCACTTCAATTTTCCACCATTGAAACATTTCAAAATACATTTTTGATTTCTTCACATTTGTTAATATGCAGCAATGACAAACTGGATGTAAATAAAACCTCAAACTTTAAATTTCGCATTCATTATTCAGGTTTTAATACTGTCATGCTTTTTTGCACAATATTTTTTTCGTTTTCTACTGACGTAATGTTCCAATGATTCAATCTTGTTCGTAAAAAAGTCAACAGTATCTCATAACCCATATCAGAATTTAGACTTGAATGTAAATTGTTGTAACTATTCTATTTCATCGCTGCAGACGAAGAAAGATGGCAGCACACTCTTATCGTGATGGAAAGTTTTTCTGTTTTTAAAATCGAGGAAAAATTATTAATTTTATTCGAGGAGAAAGTGTTAACTAAATGAATCATAATTTCAACAATAATGCTCTAAGAAAAGTATGCTTGGACTATAAATGTGTATATTAATTATTATTATTGTTATATTTTTCAAATTTACATGGAAACTGTCAAAAACTGCTTAAAATATAAAATTATTGAAAAATATTCCGTTAAATTAAAGTTCATTACAAAAAGAACTATTTTGCACTAGGACAATTTTAATAATAAATTTTTATAATTTTTTAATAAAGTTTTATATAAAATTTTAAATTATTATAATAAAATAATTTTTATCTCATATAAATAAAATATTTAAATTCTTCTGAAAGTGCACCAAAATCACGTAATAAAATAATTTGATTCAGGTATTAAGTTTCATGTTTTAGCTGTTTGGTTTGGCTTACAAATCAGTTATCCCCTAATATTCAAATGAAATTTAATTAAAAATCAGAGATAATGAAAGAAGGCTTACTGTCTTTATCAAATATTTAGAAGAGAGAAAATTATTCTTTCTTATTCATAAGAAAGTCATTTTATTCATTTTTTATACATAAACTCACTATTGATGTAACTCGGCTTTTCCGGTGGGATCCAATTATGAAGTTCATTCTTTTAAACAAATCAAACATTTAATTAATTTTAATAACAGCTAAATAAGAAAAATGAGAAATTAAATTTTCTTATAATGTTTGAAAATAATAAATGTGTAATAAATAAATAATAAATAATAATAAATTTGTAAATAATAAAATGTTTGTAAATAAAAACAAATAAAATTTTTGTAAAAAGGCCGTAGTAACGACTCCCATGGAATCCACGTTACATGATGGGGTAGAACCCACAACTCGGCCTTTTTAATTGTAATGTAATAATACTTCGGCGCCTCGTACCATTGCGCCATCTGTGACGACACACGGAAAGGATACTAAATGGTATATTTAAAATTTTCAGAGAAATATTCTGATAAACTTTAGGAAGAATGGTTGCCAAAATATTTCCTTTATCGCTTTCCGAAACGAACATTACAAAAATCTGTGTGTGGGAACATTTTTTACATCCTATATATTTTCTCTTATATGAAATAACAATTCACTTATTAAAAAAATAACATTTTTAAGTGCTTATTTAATACTACAAAAGGACTTAAGTGAATTGGGGTTTATTTTCTGTTCAGAATATTATGGAAAATGAAAAAATTTCTTTCTCAGAATTTTGGTAATACAAGAAAAAGAAGTTGAACTCTCTTTAAAAAATTTCCTTTATATAAACTCCTTAATTAATCTCCTTTTATAAAATTTTATTTTCAGGAATATATAATTTTTATCTAATTAATTTACTTTTAAGTAATCATTCAGAGATAATTAAATCAATGACATAACTATATTCATTCTGATAATTAAAAATGTACTATTTGCTTCATTTTTAAAATTAACGCAAAAAATTTTATTGTATAATAAAATATTTTACAGTAAATATTTATATAAGCTTGCAGAAAAACATTCTTTAAGTGTTGTCTAAAGCCAAAACACTGTTTCTAATGAAGGATTACTTTTTAAAACGAAAATTATTTATTTTTTTCAGTGTTTCTGATTCATTGATTTTATTATATGATTCGGGGATGTATTCAATGATTCAGTGATTACATTGAGAAGTCCAATCATAAAACAATTGGAAGTTAAATATTTAAAAATAATTTATTTGATTTTTTACTCTCTAGATTTGTTTACTTTTTACTAAATAAAAACCATTTATAAAGATAGTTTTTATTTAGTAAAAAGTAATACAAAATTCTCAATCGTAATCATTTAAATTAAAAATTCTAAGAAAACAAATTTTTCTTTATTTTAAAAAAAACATTTTCTTTAAGTTTTGTAAATCAATTATTTTATCGATCAAATGTATTTTCTAGGCAATTCATTTCATCATATGGAATTCCATTGGATCTTAAACTAAGCTTAGTTACATTTAATTAATTTTAAATTATTGGCACAAAATATACAATCAAAAATACTTAATTGATATTCTAAATTTCACATAGAAAAAGAAATTAGAACATTTTATATAAAACTTGAGGTTTTATATAAAATGTTACATTTTTTACGAGAAATATCTAAGAATATTCTGTATTCAATGTAAAATATAAAAAATATAACTCCCTTATTAATAATGAAAATTTTAACAGTCATAAATAAAAACAATTAAATAATTTTTAAATAATGTTACATAATTATTTTTTTACATAAATAATATACCATAAATATAAAGTCAGTAGATTTGGGACAATTAATACTCATTTACACATATAATTTAGTAATTCCAAGCATAATAAAAATTTTTTAACTATTTAACAATTTTAAATTACTTTTTATTGAATTTATTTATTTTTTGTAATATATACTTTTTCACAACAACATTGGAATAAATTGTAAGCAAAAATGATGAAAATTTTTCGAAATTTTTTTTTCAGATTAATTTTTAGCGATACAAATTCTTTAATTCCTGTATAATAAAAAAGAAATCAGAATTTGCTTTAATTTTTCAAACAGGATTATAATTTTAAATACTAAGAGGATAAAAAATTCTATTTTAGGGGATAAAAAATTATATGTATATACATTCTGGAAAACTTAATGATGGATTTTAGTGCCATGTGTTGGATATTATTTTAACTATTTTTCCGAATTGCTACTACAAAATATACAAACGATCGTTAAAATCAGAATAAGACATTAAAAGTAATTTTTTAAATAAAAACATCATTATGAGCTTTTGAGAACTGAACTTTCTATTTCTAAGAAATATAAATTTCCTATCATTGCATTTCAATATCTAAAATTACCGGTAATAAGAAAATCCTAAGGGTGTGGGGCAAGGAGTTTCATAATTTTTGAACAAATATGCTGTTATTTATGTTAATTAATGTAGGTGTCATTTATTTATAATTTTAACAAGAATTTTTGAGCCTATATAGTGAATATTTTTTTGTGATTTATTTCTTACATGTTGAATGCCAAACTTTTTTACAAAAATTGAAACATCTGAGAAAATTTTAAAGCTGCTTAAAAATTTTCAACATAATTTCAAATGAAATACACCTATGTGATCTCAAAGAAATAATTTAATTGAATTAATGTTTTAGGAAATATTATTTTGAGGTAAATTTGCAGTTTGCATATTCTTAATTTTTATAGTAAAGCTTCCCCAATTTTACAGTACCTAAAATAATTAAATCAACTTTTCTTCACAATAATTAAAAACTTGTCATATATATATATATATGAAAGTACTGTTTTTATGGATAATAATTATATTTTTACAGTTAAAAATATTTTTAGTAAAAATGGCAAATTATGTTTAAAAAATAAAATGCTGATGATATGAATAAAACTATAATTTGTCAAAATTTAAAACTGTAAACAGCAGAAGATTATCCATTTAGCAAACTGAAATGATCTATATGAAATTTATTCGGAATACGCTTAAAGAAAATTCATGTATATTCTTAGATAGGAACTTTTAATGATTATAACTATTGTTAAACAAGTTTTTAAGATATGAAATAATTGCTATACTTTTATTAGATAAAAAGTATTTGTTTTTATCAAAATCAAAGCAATTGATATAATATTTTGTTAGTATGCTGCCTGTTATTTCGTTATTTTTATCCCTGCATTCACATAAAATTAAAATCAATTGTTAATTTGAAATCCTATATTAGATGTTAGAAATGAAGATATCTTTTGTATATATTATTCTAGTTGTAAGAGGAAAACTTCATTAAAGAAATGTTATTTATAACAATGAATAAAACTCGAAATTAATTTTCCTAATGAGAATTAGGAGATTGGAAAATATCTTGCGCTAAAGTAATATTTACTTATGATTTAAATTTATGTTAAATCATGACATAAAAAAGCTATATAAAATATGTTTATTAAAATTTAAAACGAAAAACAAAAAGTGTACAATTATAAATTTAAACATGAAATGAGATGTCTATAAAAATATTTATTGCAATCAAATTTTTAAAACTTTTTTTAATTTTCCTCGCACTTAATATATCAGTTTCAACATTTGGAATATTATTAAATAACTTCTCTTTACTCTGGTTAAATTTTTGTGCGTTTATTTGGATTTGTTACGAGGAAACATTTTAAAAAATTCTAAATTAAGCTAGAAAAATTATTTTTAAGCTCTAGATATACTTAATTATATGTTTTTCGTGAATGCCAAAGCTAAATAAATCTAGCCTTCATTTCCGATATAAAATTTTTTCCAAACATTTGGTTATATATAAATTTAAATGGAATTTTGCTGTTTTTTAATTTATGTCATTTAAATTCTTAGTTTAAATATCATGCAATAGATGGCGCAATAAGAATGAGAAATGTTTTAAAAATACTTCATCAGTAAGTTACTCTAAAATATTAATTTTTTAGTTTGACAACCTAGAATATAGATCTACAGAAACTAGTTCGTTTTCTAAAAACAACAAGAAAGATAAATTCTAAGCTATAAAGTTTTATGTTGCTAAATTATTGCATAGCAAATTCATTATAAAATTAATTTCTGATTTATGAATTTTTTTCATTAGGATATAATTTATGACATTATTTCATTAATTAGAAGAAGATATTGAGAAATCATGAAATGCTAGCAAATTCATCATTTACATTTTTTAAGATTATTTTTAAAAAATTTTAAAAACCATATAATTTTACTGAAAATAGATCTGTGATCTGAGAAAATCATATAAAGAAACAAAATAAATGAAAAAGATTTCACACATCATCTCTTTATTTTAAATGTTATTCTTTTACGTTACTAAAATCATTTTTTAAATAAATAACTTTTAAAAGTTATTTAATTTTAAAATTCCGCATGATCTAGGAAAATAAGAAGCTATGAATAAATAGTTCCTGCACAGAATATAAAACACTCACATTATATAACATTCATAAACTATTATAATTAATCATTTTTGCAAAAATGAGGACAAATTAAATTTATATTGATTTTTAAGTAAACAACTCAATTTCAATCTTACTTTGTTTTTCAATAGAGTTAAAATTCAATTTTAAAGAGAATTTTATCAAGATAAAATTAAAATTCTAAAATGAAATAACCAAGTTTATCAGTATATTTATAAAATATAATTAACATGAGTTATTTAAAAGTTATCTTATTTTTATCACAAACATTTTCTGTATTGACAACAATGATTTAATATGTATATAAGTACTCTTTTTTTATCTATTATTAAGATTATTATAATAAAAATTACCATCTATTGACTACATTATTTCATCTATACAGGTTGATTAAAAAATAATGTGGCCAGTTACAAATCATCATGAATTTTATTGAATAAAATTATTCACATGAAATTTTCAATGTGGTTTCCTTCATCGTCCTATACTCTTTCAAATATATTTGGAAATATATATTTCCTATTTCACCTTTTTTATTTGTTTTTTTTTCATTGAAGTGTTCCTACTTTAAGTCTGTATCATTCTTTTTTAAAAATCCCAACGAGCTCAATTTGAGAATGTTAGTAGATATTTTTCAGGAAGAAGAAATTAATTTATTTTCCAGAGAGAGAGAAAGAGCCCTTTTGTAATTTATTTTCCAGCATTACTTGGTGCAAACTCTTGGTGAAAAACAAACCTCAAGGGTAAATACGCTTACTATCTTCGATCATGTGCTACAAAATTTTATCCTGTGATTAATATACATTGAATTAAAATGACTTTTCTGATTTTTAAATACGTTATAAAAAATATTTTCAGCAATTATCGTTCAAAAACTTTAAAATGTCATCTCGGGCTTAAGGATCTATTTTTGGAGCCATAATTAACTCTTACCGATAAAAATAGTTAGATTGGTAATTTAGATAATTAAGATTTGAAATTAAACTGGTAGTGAGGTGATTAAAATTTTCTGTAAATAGCTATATATTTAGTAATATTAGTCATATGCTTATTATATTAGCTTAGTCATATTAGTTTTTATTTAGCCGGTACTCTTAACATGTTAGAAACTGAAAACAATCATAACTAGTATGCAACGATTGTTTTCAATTACTTTTATCGTTCAAATGTATTTTCTAGGCAATTCATTTCATCATACGGAATTCCATTGGATCTTAAACTAAGCTTAATTACATTTAGTTAATTTTAAATTATTGGCACAAAATATACAATCAATAATACTTAATTGATATTCTAAATTTCACATAGAAAAAGAAATTAGAACATTTTATATAAAACTTATTAGTTTTATATAAAATGTTAAATCTTTTACGAGAAATATCTAAGAATATTCTGTATTCCATGTAAAATATAACTCCCTTATTAATAATGAAAATTTTAACAGTCATAAATAAAAATAATTAAACAATTTATAAATAATGTTACATAATTATTTTTTTACATGATTAATATACCATGAATATAAAGTCAGTAGATTTGGGACAACTAATAGTCATTTACATATATAATTTAATAATTCCAAGCATAATAAAATTTTTTTAACTATTTAACAATTTTAAATTACTTTTTATTGAATTTATTTATTTTTTGTAATATATACTTTTTCACAACAACATTGGAATAAATTGTAAGTAAAAATGAGGAAAATTTTTCGAAATTTTTTTTCAAATTAATTTTTAGCGATACAAATTCTTTAATTCCTGTATAATAAAAAAGAAATCAGAATTTTCTTTAATTTTTCAAACAGGATAACAAGACCAATATGGAGAACTGAGTTTCTGCCAAAATATAGTATAAAAAATTAAATTCAATATGGCTACCAATTATTATAAGCTGCTTACATGCTATTTTCGTTCCTTAAGAATTTACTTACTAATGAAGATTAAATTTTCTATAATTCTACATACAATTTATAATTCCTCAAACCCCTAGAATTTAGATTAACGACAACCATTAATTCTGAGTTTAAAAAAAAGCTTCATTTGTAAATTTGTTTATTTTAGTGTACAATTTGTTTAGAACGTTTGTTTTCACAAGATTTCTTTATCATGAAAATTTCTTACCTATTTGGATTTAAAATTATAATCGAAATCAAGGCTTTATATTTTTGCATGCAAATTGCCACCATAAATTTAGTCTAGGAATATGTTTGCTTATCAATAATTTATTGAGTTTTAAAATGGGTGAAACCTGGAAATTTGAAAACAACAGTGTTTTATATTGTAAATTAAATATTTTAAATTTTTTAAATTTTAATTATCACTCAATTCTTAAAAAACATAAAAATGAAAATTTTAACTATATATAATGATTTTTTTGTTTCACAATTTATTTTTTACCAAATAAATAACCAAAGTTTTGCATACTATGTCTTAATTCTTCTATTTAAATATTTACATGGAAACAAATATTCACATTGTCTGGTAAAAATACAATGCTTTTAAAATAGTGAGGCTTAAATAATTGCTTAGGTTGATGCATCCTCATTGCCAAGTACTTTAATGCTTACAATTAAAATTTCTAATGATTCTATTGGGGAAATATTGTATTTCGACAATCACTTTAAGTAATCCTTTAAAATAATATTTTCCTAGAATCCCCTATTTTACATTTTCAAATCATATAAAATCAATCACATTTAGTATCTGATTGTTTGCATTTGTGTCAGAAGAGAGAGAAACATTTTTTGTCATAATTTTATAATTATTGGTTTCTTGTGTATTTATAAGTATATCTGTGATAAAAATTTCAGTATATTATAAACTCTTCGATGAGTTGCATTAGCTCCATTGTCTGTTATTTCTGTCTTGTACCGAGTGAAATAAAAGTTTTTAAGTGTTAATGGAATCTGATTTTGGATTGCAGTCATGGACATCTCTTTAATGAAAAATAATAAATGAATAAAACTCATTAAGCATTCAAATTTTTGCTAAATTTTCTGTTGCTATAGAAGTTCCACTTTGATTTATAAATTACTCTTAAATATTAAAATAACTGTCAAAATTCTGAAGTTTCAGTAATGTTTTAGTTTTTATTTCTGTTCTAAATGATAACAGTTATTGAAAGAGTAGTTCTATAGGCTCCACTGATGTTTTATCACAAACACTCAGACTCAGTGAATCACGTCCTTTGAAAACGAAATTTGCCTGTTGTTTAAGGGACTCAGTTTCAAAAAATCATATATAAAGAGAGATCTCACAGAGCTTTTGGAATTAAAAACAGATTAGTCCTAATATCTTAATCGCAGTTCATTTGGTGGTATTGAAACAAAAAAGGTTAAGTATCCCACATTTAATTTTGAACTTCAGAAAATTTGGGGTATTTTTTTCGTGTGAAACAATACTATCATATGAGGTTGTAATTTGGGGTACAATTCCAAAAATAAGTTCCACATTTGAATACATAACAATCTGAGGCAGAATACTTCATTAAAATGGAATTCATTTATCCGATAGTGTAAACAATTATTCTGACATATCATTTTTGCCACGTGCTGATAATTTGGAAAAAATATTGACTAGTTCTATAAGTCCAGTGGTTTAACCTCCACTCCCACTTATCTAGGATGTATAGTTATGGGTAGATAATTATCATACACTACTTGTTCCTTTCATGTTATACCTACAATTTCACTGAAAAAACACTAGAAAAACGTGTGACCTTTGGTCATAGGTTGTTTTTTGTATACTGGGCGCTGTAGAAAACAAAATAAAAAAAGGATACTGGTAAGGAAACCGTATTTCTTTTCAAAAACACTTAAATGTCATCAAGACATATTTGAAGTAAATTTTCCATGGGTTGAAAGACATCCATAACTACTTGATTTGTGATTTCAAGCCGAAAAACGTTTGAATACCATGATTTCTTAACTCATTTCAGCAGATAAATTTGAATATTATGAGAAAATTTTGAAGAAATGGGAACAATTGGGGATTATAGAACAGGTATCAACTAATATAAACGGGGAAACATTATCAGAACCAAAATGCAAATATATTTATTTCACAGAACTGTCTTTAAGAAGTTTAATTTTATAAA
>JAJQOW010001076.1:0-64682 GCA_037975125.1 Latrodectus hesperus | reverse complement strand
ATATACATAAAACCTAATTTGGATTATAAAGGTGGAAACATTGTTAGAAACTCTTCTGATAATACAAAGTTGGCAACAAGTGCTCATGTTTTCATGTTAGGCAGTTTTTCCTCGTCTTTTAAAGATGTGATTCACATTTTCCTAGTAAATCGTATTATAGCTGATGAGTTATTTGCTTTAACTAAAAAAATAGTTTTGGGTTTAGAGGATATAGGCTTTAAAAATATTGTATAGTGACAGATAATAATTCAATAAATCGTAAAGCTATATCAAATTTCAGTAACCCACCCGATTTTCAAGTTCATAATGAACATCCAGCAAATCCATCGAGGCCATTTTTTATGTAATTGATTTAGTGCATATTATGAAATCTGTAAGAAACAACTGGATCAATAAAAAAAATGGGATTTTTTATGTATTATCCTCCATTTGGAAATGAAAAAGTGTTTCAAACTGCTTCTTTCACCCTTTTACGAAAGATATATGATATTGAGTCATCCCAATTGTTAAAATTTGGCTTTGGTTTAACACGAAAAGCTCTTTGGCCTACAAATTTACAGTGCCAGAATGTTAGCCTGGCTTTAAAAATTTTTCAATAGCAATTTGATCCAGTGTGTGAAAGAATTAGGAAGAAAGCATAATCTTTTGCATTATAATGAAACAGCTAATTATACAGAAATATTTTGTAAATGGTGAGATATAGTTAATGTTAAATCGATCTCTAAAGAAAAATTTAAGCTAAATTCCATGTGTGAACCAATTACAAATAAATCTGATGGTGTTAGGAAAGAATTTTTGCTTAAATTTATAAATTGGTTAGATAATTGGGAAAACATGAACACAGATAATGGCAAATCAACTCGAGAAACACATTCGGCTTTAAGACATACTTCTCAGGCTTTTTTAAACATAATTGAATATTGTCAATTTAAATATGAATTATTTATAGCTAGGTAAGATTCAAACTGACAAACTTGAATCTCGTTTCGGTTAATTCTGAAGCATGCTCGGTGATCAATATCATATATTTATAAGGCAGCTTTATGAAACTGAAAATAAACTTCACTTAAGTAAGCAATTAAAATTGGTTTCTCATAGTGTAGGCAGTTTTAATATAAATGTGCTTGAAAATCCTGTTTCTGATGAAAGGGAAATGTTACAGCAGGATTCTAATGAAATATTTCTCAATATAGAAGTAAGAGATTCTGATATAGATGAAATAACAAACTCACTACCTCTTATAACATATTTAGCTGGATATTGTTCTCATATCATTCATAAGAATAATGTGTAGAGTGTCGTAAAAAAAATAACTGAAAAAACAATGAGTGTTGATGTAGATTTAGATTGTAGTTTTATAAAAAAAAAAAAATGTGATAGAGGTGGTTTACTTTATCCATCAGAATTTGTAACCAATATTGTACTTCATATTTACATTGTAATATCAAAATTAATTTCTGAAGATTATAAGCATGAATTTTTAAAAGTTTTAAATCAACGTAACTTAATAATTAATGTTGTAAAAAAACTTTCTAGTTTCTAAAGACATGTGGGTTTTCTCAGTTTACAACTGTGGCTATCCATTTGAAGGAATAATTATAAAATTATGAGGTCATCAACTAATACTCTTCTTAATAATTATTGTAAACTTAAAAATGTTTATCAAAGAAAATAAAAAATAAACAAAAGAGAATCTAACAAGCCTGAAAGTAAAAGGAAATTATAAAAACACTAACAACCAATAATTTAGATTCCAACTCTTCAAAAAAATTCAATTAAAATAAACCTTTCACAAACTGTGCATTGTAAATAACAATACTGTTTTTATTTCATGTGCATAACCGCTTTTACTTTTTATGTATTTAAGTTAAATTAAGAATTAAGAGTAAATTAAGAGTTAAATTAAAATTAAGAATTTAATTTTGAAAAATGCATATAATTTAGAAAGTATATACGCAAGTTATTTTTAAATTTTTTTTTAATTCTTTTGTGTTTTGTAATATGATTGTTGTACTAGGTAAATTTATTGGGGAAAATATACGAGATGTAACAATTTACATATCATCTAAAGAAAAATAATTTGGTATTAAAAAAAAACACACAAAAAATGCATTACATACATACATTTTTTAAAAATTTTAATTTCCATGCAAATGTTTTTGAAATATGTTAACTTTGCTATCTTTGTACTTTAAAATCATAATTGTTTTCTTTTATTACTGTTTAAAATTCTCTACAATTTCATAAAGTTTTCTTTTTCATGTATCTCTTACTAATTTTTTATTAAAATTTGATGTATTTTATGTGAAATAAAATTATTTCTGTGAAAATTTGTGTGTATTCCTTCCTTATTTTATATACAATTCTTTATAAAAAAAATTGTTTTGTGAAAAAATTACATTAAAAATTCGTTTTATTTTCCTTTAAAATTATTCTTTAAAAATGATGAATTTAATGTTTCAGAATGGAAAAATAAAAAATGTTTCTTTCACAATAGAAAAAAAAGCTGTATAAAAGGAACACATTTTGTATCAAATAAGTATTGGAAAATATAATTAAAGAGTAATGATCATTATAAGAAATAAAATTATAATATAATAAGTATTCTTTTTTAATTACATATATTTAAATAATAAAATTATTAAACGTTTTTACACACAGTAAAAATCATTAAAACTACAATTCACATTTGCATTTTAATGAAATAATTTCGCCTTTTAAACATAGTATTTTAACTTAGAAAAAAAATAATTTGCTTATTAAAAGGAATAGGAAACAGATCAAAACATTTGAGATTTAAAAAATTTTAAATATTTAACTTTAATGAAATCATTAAAAATTTTCTAAATCCACAGTAAATGAGCGCCGAAAGTAAAACTTCTGTATTTCCAGAACAGTTCTCTCCCTTCTTGTGATGACTCATGATCCCAGTCAGCAGGCCTTCTTATTCTCGAAGGTCACGGTCCGGTCAAAGATAGAGCGGGGAAAAAATAAAATGGAATAACAACAAAAGAATAAGCATACATTTTAATGATAAATAAAAAATGTAAAAGTCAATAATATAATAAAAATGGAATTTACAGTCACATCTATTATTTAATGATAACCGGCATATATAAAATAAAATTTCTACTATTATATTTTTAATAAATTATAGTAAATTTATTTAATAATTAATTTTTAATAACATTTTTATTAATAACTATATATGTTTAATATATTTATTATCTAACAGTAACCAGCACATATGTATTTAAACTTCAATTAGTACATTTATGACAAATAATATTAATTTTTGAAATTTTTTTATTGTTTACTAATTTATTTTTTTAATGCTAATAATTTATGTTACTGCTATAATTTTAATTTATTGAATTATTTATACTAAAGTTTGGAAGTTTTAATTTGTATCAGAATTTTAAATTAAGATGTCTGACTATAATTTTTATTAATTATGGTTATAAAAATAATTAAATTCAATAATGAAATAAAATTGCTTGCTTAATAATTGTAAAATATCAAGCAGCTAGGAAAAAATGCATATTCACAAAAAATTATTATCATGAACAGTTATAATGCTACCTTAACGAAGACTACTTTATTAAAATAATTTTTACCAGCAGTATAACAATGTTTTTAATTTACTCCATTTTTAGCAAATTTTACTGATTAAAAAAAGTTATTCTAAGTAAGTTCTTGTGTGTGTTAAGACAGAAAATTAAATTATCAATAAATAACCAAAAAAATTAATAAGTAATACTAGATGATTAATACTTAAATATTAAATGCATATAAGCCAAATAAAACACCAATATATAAGTCAAATAATCAACTAAACACAACTTACAGCCCTCAATAACTTTTAAAAAAGCCTTAAAATTATTCACCATTTTCCTTTGTTACGTGTTGCTATTAATTAAAATTCAGATGGTACAATAATTCTTAAATTATATGAACGAAATTTGTAACAATTTCTTCAACATATAAGAAAATTAAAACCTTAAGCAAGATAAAATTCAGAAATTAATAAATTTGAATTGTTACACACTTGTAATCTACATGCTATTAATCTATGTTTTTAACCAGACTTTTTATTCATTAAAATAAACAAAAAATTCATCTTCACAATTTGTCATCAACTTTGTAGAAGTTTTATACCATTAAAATAATTAATAAAATTAAGAAAAATTAATTCTATCTTAACGAATAAAACGTGCACCACCATGTTGGAATAAAAGTAGTGTAATGTCGCCAATTTCATCATTCTTGGCTTATAGTAAATTTTTTTAATAATCAGATATTTAAGTAAAGTAAAAAATTATTAGGAAATAATAGAAATGTGTGTTCATATCAAATCCAAAATTTATTAGGTTATTAAATTGTGGATTATTAAAAGTTTCAAAATCTGTGGTTAATTGCACCACTTCCTCATAGCTCATTGTTACAAAGTTGTCAACATAAATAGGTCACTGAAAAATATCACAAAAGTTTCCTTAGCAATTTTTCTAAAAGAATTTATTCTTTTTGATATTAACATATGTAAATGTATGTAATTGTATATATGCATATATATTACACGAAAATAATATTCATGATTTTCTTAATGTACAATTTGTTTAACTGAGCAAAATATACTTAAGAATGCAGCTTAATTTTTTTCATCAGTCATTTTTTTAATTAAAAATTTAAATACCTTATTATCAACATCCTTAATTTAATAAATTTTTCATTGTTAAATAACGGACTGAGAAACTTTCTGCATGTAATGAAGTATGAATGTTAATTTTTTTTGTATGAATACCTGTAGCTAAATAATACCTGAAAACTTTCAATTATCATTTTTTACATGACATCTAATTAGATTCGGACCAACATTTTAAAGTCTGAATTCCTGGAAATAATTTGAATCAATAAAAAACTTGAAAAAAATAATATTTAGTGTATCGGTTTTGGAGATGATAAAAATATTATACATTTACAGAATTTGGCTTGGAATATTTCTCATTTTATTAAAAATATGAATAAGAAATTAATATTATTTTAAAAAAATAAGAATTTAAACTCCATGAAAGCTTTTTACCTTTATAATCTCGCATTTTGAAGATGTTTTTCCAACTATGAGAATCTCTCTTCAAATAATCCCTACTATTTCAACTGCTAACTGTGTGCCAGTAAATTAAAATTAATTCAGGCGCATTTAAGATAAGCCATGTGGAGATGTTAAATCCAATATTATCGCCAAAGTGACCAACTATATTTAAGTGGAGAACAAGAAACATAAATTAATAGACATTGATAACGTACTTAATCAGTTTGCTTCATCAAAGTTGATCAACAAAAGTGAGGAATAATTGTGTCATGTTGAGAAATAAACAGGGAGTCAAATATGGTCCCCCAGATATGATAGCAACTGTGTCATGGGTGAAAGAAGAGCAGGAGGAGTTTGCCATAAATGAAAAACTCATTATATTTTTATATAAATAATTTTGCATAATTTAGTTTCTTTTAAAAATTGCATTCTTTTAATTGTGTTTTCAATTATTATCTACTAAAGTTTTATACTTTGCTCAAGATCTGTAATACTATATCATTATTTTATATTATAAATCTTGTACTTGCGTAAATAACTCAAAAATCTTAAATATGGAAATCTTTGTTTTATAGAAAAAATAATTAATTTCACATAAAAATTTTAACGATTTCACTGTTAAATGTTAGTAGTTTCTCTTTTAAATTAATTATACTTGGGTGTTTCTCTTCAACTTTGAGTAAAGAAGGAACCTAATATGAATGAAGAAAATAAAAATGTTCTAATTGATCAAATTATTTAAAAAAATGTATACTTCATATTGATTTCCTTTCTTTAAAAATCCTTTAAATGTGTTGATAGTATTAAAAACATAGTTTCACTTTCAATATCAAGTAGTGTAATAGAAGGTAATGATCTCTCTCTCTCTCTCTCTGGTCTAATTAGCCCTCGTGCGCAAAAAATGACCGTAGAGCGACAAACAAACTAAACCAAACCTCTCTCTCTAAGCCTGTATCTATTTTAAATTATTACCAGGTGCATGAAAAAAAAAACAGTTTAACTTGCTGGATAAAATTTTACTTTATTTTAAATTACATTGGAAATTAATAAATAAATTTTAACTAAATAAATGATAATTTTAAAAAATAAATAAAATTTTTAAGCACTCAAATAAGATATAACCTACAACTGATCATACAAAAATAATATGAAATCTATTTAATTGTTTTGCTTATCTTTTATTTACTTTTTAAATTCGTACAATTTATCAAAATGGTACTGCCCAAAATAATTAAGATACATATTAGTTGGAACAAGATTTTTGAATATAAATGCATAAAAATGCTTATGGACGACATAAATTGTATACCTGATATAAATAATCAAAAGATAACATAAAATATTAAGAAGAAAAGTTATGTATTGGATAAATATTCAACTTTTATTCTGAATTTTTTTATGGAAGTGCATGAAAACAAAACTATGTGACTCTGGATATATATAAATGAGCTTGTGGCACAACTTTTCTGTTTGACTGAAAATAATTCAACACATTTATGAAACAGAGTCAATTTTACAACCAAAGTAATTCTAAAAAAAGTCTGGTATTTTTCTCTCTTTATTGTGTTCATATTGAAAGCGTTTTCAAGCTGCAAAATTGTTTCTATCGATGATTAGTATCAGTGATGAGTTAAACTAAGATCAAAATAGGAAATTAGAATATTCTCTCATTTTGTTATGGAAGTATTAACTCAAATTTGTTTTCAGTCCACATGCTAAACATGAATATTTGAAGGACCTAACTAAAATTGTTTTAAGAAACTGAAAAATATTAATGATGGGAGTGTAAGTACAGAATGACACTATTTTTATGAAAATATCATGAATATATTTTTAAAATGATAAAATAGTGTTCTTGATACTGAAAGATTAATTGATTTAAAATTATTCCAAATAATAGATGTATTTTTATGTAATTTATTATTATAATCATTACTTGCGAATAAAAAAATTTGTAAATAAACCAAAAGATAAAATTCTTTTATTTACACGACAATATATATATATATATATATTCTGTTACAATCTAATTTTGTTGCCTTTTTTTTTTTACTTTTTTCAAGCAATATTCACAGTCATTAGAAGCAGCAATGTTTGAATTACTTTCAAAAGAATTTATAGTACTTTCATTTTCTGAAATGAGTAATTATATGAGGCTTACCTTAATTTTTTTCAAGTCGTTCTTAAGCATCATTTAGTTCAGCTTAAAAATCCTTCAATGATACATCTCCAAGTTCCAGAAATTTATCACGTAAAGTCTCCAGTTTATTTTGCAATAAATCCATTGCTTTTTGTTACCCTTTCACTTTGGTTTTCGAAAGATTATTGCTTTTAATTTCTTTTTCTTTTCAAGTAATCCTTGCTTTGAGAGAAGTTTTTTGTCTTAACAATATATTCAGTGTGGTTTTCTCTGTGCGATGAATCCAAAATTTTTTCCTAGTCCATAAATTCAAATGTTTGTAGTAGTGTTAAAATGTGTATAAAATACGATGGATCTAATATAGGTTTTTATTAATTTTATACAATAAGAATTAAAAAGTAGTGAATGGTAAGTAAGTATAAGTAATGAGCTGACCGTCAGTCAAGCTCTATTCACCTATCAAGCTATATTCCACAATAGTAAGAGGCAGAATGAATCGTTTACGAGCAGGGTGCTGATTTTCGAATTTCTCAGCTTGTGCGCCAACAGCTAGATAGTATTAAATTTATCTATTTCTTCACATAATATATTTAGAGGGTATAATATAAATTTGAATTTTTAAATACTGAATACCTTATCTGCAGAATGTGGAAAAACGTAATTCAACTGTGCTTAAATATTTCTACTCTAACATCATTAACCGAATGTGTGATGAAATACAAATTTTTTGTTCATTCTTCTGGAAGTGTTGAAATTTTCCTCTGTTATTTAAATTTGCAAAATAGTATGTTTTTTCTATTAAATGAAGACAAACATATTTTCAGGTGCTGCTCTCGCAGGCTCTCTTGTCTTCCCACCAGCAACTCCGTTTGTGGCGATTGGAGCTGGAGCAGTTACTGCAGTAGGAGGAGCAGTGACATTCTTGACGTCTGTCACAGAAACGGCACGGCTCAAAAAATTTGTAAATGAAGCACAAGCTATTTTGAAAAATGATCAGGAGGAGTTTGTACGCATGAATCTGTGGTTCAAGCGCACACAAGAGTTGATAGATGCAATGGAAAAGATAATGAGCTTTAGTGTTCTTTATGAAATTTGGAATGATTTAAAGATTACCTGGAATGATTTTAAAAATCTTCTTGCCCTGAAAAATGGAAAGCTGCATTCCACGTTGAAAAGTGCCATCAAAATGTTTATCGATAACATTCTAAAAAGTACTGCTTTTGCCAATCTTGCACACGCCATACTGTTAGTTCCAGTTTTTATTACTTTCTTTTTTATGTTGATTATATTACGTAAAAATAATCATCTGGTTTTCAGCAGTGTTATAATTACTCATCGTATTGTATTCGGCTTAATGAAAATTTTTGACTTTGGTGGAGACATTGGCGTTTTAATTTACAGTCTACTAAGAGGAGCTGCTGCTGCTGGTACAGAAGCAGTTTCAAAAGCTGCTGCACGTGTTATTGCTCATGGTGTGTTTGCTGGGATTGGCATTGCCTTGGATGTTGCTAACGTAGTAATCTCTTCAATTGATATACATAAGGGCTCTGTAAGTAAGCATGCAGAGGAAATTAAATATGTAGCAAACAAGTTGGAAGAAGAGTATGAAGCTCTGCATGCTATTTACAAAGAACTTCACAGTTGCTCTAAATGAAAATCTTGAAAATGCATCTATTCATTAATTTGTAATAAAATTAATGGGTAGTCATATAAGGTCATTTTCTCCTGGCTCTATTATATTTCTTATTCACTGAAGAAATTATTTACCGTAATGTGATTGTTGCTTGCATACATCCTATCATTTTTTAGATCTAAAAATTATAAATGTTCTTTTTTAGTGAGAAGGAAATACTTCACATTAAATAAAAAATTATTCTACAGAGAAAATTTTAAAATCAAAAGATTTCTTGTTTCAATATTCAAATCTAAGATTTGTCAATCTGTAGCAATGTTGGTGACAAAACTTTAACTTCAGATCTCATTACTTAAAACAAATCTTGTTCTCTTGTGTTGTGCTTATTCAGTGGATCCCCTCACATGTAGACATTTGAGGTAATAAAAAGGCAGATGTCTTAGCGAAGACGGGTACTTCTAATTGTCCAACTTACATTGAGCAGTATTCTGCTAAAAAATGTACTGATAAAATGACTTGGCTTATACCTCCAAATCTGGCAAATTCTTGGTGCCTGTACCAAATCTCTTGGTGGTTCCCTCACTATGAACTGCAACAGATGCCTTCAGACAGCTCTCTTGCTTTCTTAGTGGCCATCTAAGAAGCCTTGCTTTCCAGGGTAGTCAAAAAAGCCTTCTCTGAAATGTAACCTTCGTGCAGGCTTCTTCACCACATATTTTTACATGTTTAAATTTCTCTTACAACAACCTATTCGATTTATCAATCTCTGACTTTTTGAAGGTGAATAATTTCTGGTTACAAAGATTAACAGCAAGAACATTATTTGAATATATACCAAGTTCACATGAATCATATCACTTAAAACTTCTTCATTGACAATAATTTTCAATTCTCAACTGTTTGACGTCTTAGTTCTCAATTGCTCTTTCTCCTCAACCCGATTCGATAATTCAAATGTTATTAATTAATGTGATTAGAGGAAAACAATTATACACTCGGAATTCTGATAAACATCAGGTTGATAATCATAAAAAAATAACATTTGATCCAAATGTTTTCTCCCATTTATAATTTGCTGCACTTAATTTAATTATTTATAAGTTTTACAAACTTTAAAAATTTTCAAAATGCATTTTGTTTCACAAAAATGATATGTAAATTATTACTTTGATGTGATAAGTCCATGACATAAGTTTAAGGTAGTTTCTTATTAAAGTATAGATCTATAATCTTACTTATTATTTGAAAATAAATTTTTTTAATTCAGATTTATGATCACTAAAAACAATACTTTAAATTATACTGTCTTATTTAAAACCTCATGTGCTAAATTAATGAAATTGGATCTAAAACAAGTCCAGTATGATTGAAGGGCAAAACTTATTCACGCCATAACCTTTTGTTTAGTTTCAGTGAGTAATATTACATTTGTTAATTATACAGTAATATTCATTCTGTAATATTTTAGTATTTTATTTTTTTTAAGAATTTTAAATGTTTTTATGTATTGCTTTAGTTTTTGTGTGATTAGGATTTCAAAAATTATTTTTGATATGAATCAAAATATTTTGATATGTATTTTTTTGTGCTTATATATATATAATAAATAAAATATATATTTTGCATAATTTTTTTATCTCTGTACATTCAACATTACATATTCAGTACAATCACCAAATATAAGTTAAAAAAAAAAAACTCATGAGATTTTAATTGCTTGAAATAATAAATAGAATTTGTAAAAATAGTTGAAACATTAATATTTAATTTTACCTAAAATTATACTGTTGGAATCAAGTCTCTAGCTCTTTTTGTTTAGATTAAATTCTTTAACTAAAGTTTTTAAATTAATTTTTGAAGTTTCTTCAACAGTTTATTTGTTGCTAAAATAAAATCAGAAAATTCTAATGAAATCTTCCAGCTGCTTTTCCTCGGAAAGCCGCGTCTAATCTACTGAGTTCAAGGCCAACATTCATAAACTGCGCATGCGAATGATTTTTTTCTGTACCTCTACTTCAATTGAGATTTCCCCGACTCTTGATCTGAAATAAGATATTTGACATTTCCTTTTAAACGAAAGAGCAAAGGCAAAAAATTGTTCCAATTAGTTAGTTGCATCAAATTGTATTTCTTGAAAGTTTTTCGCTACGTGAATTCCGCATGATACTGTTCAAATGGGTCGTATTTTGAGTGCTTTTTTTCGATTTGGATGTCACATGAAACATTATTTCGTTCACAAATATTTGAGCATGCAATTATTTAGTACAATTTAGATTACTTGTAGAACGTATGTAAAACATGGGATTTGAATCGAAATTTGCAAATATTTTATTTACTTGATTTGTATGAATAGAATTAAATGTACAGTCAATCCTATAACGCGGTGAGTGCGTACCGCGTTATATGGAACCGCGCTATAAGAAACTCGGATTTTACCGTACAAACCAGGCCATATATAATTCAGCACGTTCTATTGAAACCGCGCTATAAAAAACTCAGAATTAGTACAAATCACATCATTCGTACCGCGTTATATGGAGACCAATAAATACAAAAGACATAAACTATTTTTACTGAATTTACGAGTTCATATAAGAAAATGAAACAAAAACTAAACAAAAAACTGTTTTACTACAAAAAAGGCTTATGTAAAATTATGTAATCTTTCAATGCTCATCCTCGCTGTCAGATATGAGTCGCCTAACTCGCCTTCTTTTAATGGGCAAAATGTCTTCCTCATTTGGTTCATCTTCACATTGATTTTCGATTTTAGCTTTTTTTCTAACTCCACTAAAACCTCTCTATAGGGAGCTAAGCAATTTCTTAACTCTCTTTTAAATTTAGCGCTGTGCACCGTTGAATGATCAGTGTGAATGAAATGTCTTCCTCAGCGCGAAGTTCTAATTCTTTAGCCAAATTTAGCCCTTTTTTCACATTTTGTAAATCGAGATTTGGCACCCATTTGTTTTTCTTATTTTCGTTTACCAATGCATTTGAGGTGGGTGCATCCATTAATTTTATCAGTTCTTCCTCATCTAAAGTTCCTTCCCCGAGTACTAGTTCTCTTATACATCCTGATGGTTTACTGCAAATTCTTCATCGCTAAAATGAGAAGCAATGTTTACTATTTCTGCAACTGGAAGTGAAATTGTAGAATGATCTTGTATTGCTTGAACCATTTGGGGTAAAAATAAAGTTTCCAACACGCATTAAGCGTTGATGGTTTAATTTCCGCGCAAGCCGATGATACTGTTCTAATGCAATCGAAAATTCCATCCTAACTTGAGTAAGTTTTATTTTCACTATTTTCTAATCTGACGAAAAAGTTGGCGTGTGTAGTACATTTTTAAAGTTTGAATGTCCTTGGTCTAAAGGGTGTATTAATGACTTGCAGCTAGGAGGAAGGAAAACAATTTTCACATTCGGATGATCCAGTTCTATGTTGTGGCAACCAGCGTTATCAAAAACCAATAAAACTTTGAAATACAAATTTTTTCCATCGTATAGGTTTCCACTACGGAGATAAAACAATTATGAAACCAATCCTTAAATAAATCTCCAAGCTTTCTTATTAGATCGCCAGAATACAGTTAATTGATTCTTATTAATGTTTTTCATTACACGGGGAGTTGAAGAACGATTTATTATCACTGGTTTTATCATCAGCCTCCTTGATAGATTGCTGCACACATGAAGGGTGATACGTTCTTTTGAAGGTTTAAACCCCTGAGCACGACTTTGATTTTTCGAAATGAAGGTCCTAGATGGTAGTTTTTGTCCAATATAATGCCGTCTCATCGGCGTTAAAAATCTGATCAGGTGAATAACCTTCATTGATAATTCTAGCTAGTTCCAGCTTATAATTTTCGGCAACCTTAGCATCTGCTGAGACCTGTTCTCCTTGAAACTTAATATCGTTCAATGTGTACCTTTTTTTTTTTTTAGTTTTTCAAACCGTCCTTTACTCGCGACAAACGAATGATTTTCTAGCCCTGCATAAGAATGCCCAATACTCCTTAAATGTTCGTAGATTTTAAATTCTTTCTGCTTGATAAGATTTCCATTGTGATATGAATCTTTTTGGCTATACAGTCTTCACACGTTTCGCACCTAACGGACAGCCATCTGCCGCAGTTTTCCTTATATTATCTACATTTTCTTTATCGATTGAATAGCAGATTCATTCAAATTTGTTGATTTCGCAACACGATATTTTTCATCGCTTCTAAACGATTTAAAATATGGATTTTATTTTCAAGCGATTTAAACTTTCTTTTTAATAGTTTCATTGTTTCTTTTTTGTGTTTGACATGATGCAAAACTAGGGTTAATAATTATTTACGTTAATAATAATTATATTAAAAATCTAGGGTTATTATTATATTAGAACAAATGAAGAACATTACTTACAGTATTGTGTAATGTTGGCCATTTATAAACCACAAATTAAGCAGCAAAAAGCTAAACGAATGGACGGTGCAGACAAAATTTTAGAAAGAATTGGTCACCAACAAGACGTACTGTGAAAGAGTTCTGAGACGACTGAAAACGATGCCGTAAACGGCTAAGAGATAAGCTCGAATGTATATAAACATATTCAGTTAAAACCATTCATTGGGTGCACGGAAAGAACTGATGGGACGTTGTTGAACGGAAGCCGCGTTATAGGAGATCTGATTGTATTTCGTTTGCAGCAACTATTTCATACTTTTCAGTGCCTGTCATGCTCTATTTAATACCGAAACAGAATTCTTGAAGCGACCAAAAGTCGATTCCATTCACAAATATGTAGTCGATATTAAATTTTACAATGAGCCTCTAAATGCAGTAAAGCTGTATTTAACTATGAACACTTTACTGAAGATGCTAAAATGCGACCACTAGCAGCGTACTTTAACAGTAATGCAAGTATTTTTAATATTTAAAATTTTAAATATTTTTCAAATATTTGTGTCTTAATTTTTTTTTAATATAGAAATTCTTTAAATTTAATCTCACAGGCAAAAACTCTTCTATGGTTTTTCTTTTCTCTTGTTGTTACTTATATGACTCTTAGGCGACCCAAACTCGATAGCCGAAGTCTATGCGAAATTAAGTCAGAAGGGTGCGTCTTTCATTTTATCAAACATCACGGAGATGAAAGTATGACTATGCTAAGACTTCTTCGGCAGAGGATGCACTCCCTCATTTTTCACTTTGATCTGGAGGGGGAGGAAATTTTCTCCACACCATTACACCCTTGGTAATTGCTCAATGATCGACTTCAGGACTTTCGATTCCACAGATTTAACTAGTACGTATATCGCCGTGTACTTGGACATTGAGAATTGAACCCAGCCATTCCGGACGGAGGGCCGATGCCGTAACCACCAGGCTACCATGGCCAGTTTTTTCGCCTTCCTGAAAATAAATCTAGAAATGAGCTTCAGCCCCATCTAGCGCATTTGTTTGGGGGCAGTCCTTCTTACAAAGACTGAAAGAACTGATTGGTGAATTTAAACTCACAAGCCACGCCAAAGCACCTGTTTACAAAGAAAAAATAGTTCCTAAATCAATGGGGGGTGAATTTTATGTGGGGAATGAGTAGACCACTTAATAGCAATAAGGGTAAAGTGGACAAGATAACCCCCCCGCATCCTAATTTCCTTCAGCATGTTCCGACAGAGATTTTCTCCGCATATGTGGTCAATTAGTCTTGAAGACCGTTTGTCCCCTCTCGACTGCCCTCAACACAGCCTTAATAGGGTATTCCTTCCGGGAACTGTATGTCTGTAAATCTCATGGGTGAGGAAAAAGTAGGGCTGGCTCAAATGCTTCTCAAATTTGACACCGGAAATATCTGTTGTGAGCTTAGTCAAGCAATGATAGAGAAAAATGCTCTGCTCGGATATTTTGGGAAGAAATATTATTCTATTTACTGTTCAGCAGAAAAGTATACAGATGCATAAAAAATTGTACAATTTTGTTATTATTCATTATATGATCAAAACTTAATATCAATGTTCAAATAAAATATTAATATTTAAGATCCCTTTGTTAGAGTCATAACATTCGTCATTTTTCTAAAATCTGATCAAAAAAGGCACACAACTTGACTTCTTCAACGGGGGGGGGACGATTAGAACTATTTACAAAAGTTATTTGCGAACACATTTGATAGAAAAAGGTTTGGTTGTTTTCATACATGTCCGAAGATAATAGTGCATCTCCCATAATAATTGGAAGAATTACAGTTAAAAAACTTAGGCAACTTTACCATAGCATTTCTTGACACTAAAGGATTTTGGACTAAATAAATGTGTACCGTAATAAATGTGACAGAATAGGCGCTAGAGCTGGCTATAAACGCAAATAAATTTTATATTTATTAATCAAGTGGGTGATGCGTTAATGAGCAATCCGGACTGCGTATCCTTTCCCCAAAGATTGTGTTTGGACAGCGAACACATACTCGGATAACGAACACTTTTCGAAACCTGAAGTGTAGGGTTCCAAACCCAGTAAACCGAAAATTGTTTTTCACCTTTCTTGAATTATGTTGCTTCCTATAAAACTCAATAGTTTTATACAAGAAAAAAAAAATTTATAGGAAATTTATAGCCAAATTTTAGTTCCGGTTTTGATTTTATTAACAACAGGAATGGCTTTCATTTTGAACATTCCCCCTTCCCCCCGCGTTCATTGGGGAAGAAGTGGGAGAATGTCAGAGAAATGGTCTTAGAATGACACCCAAACCAAGCTAATATCAGTAGGGTTAGGAATTTCCACAACAACAATGCTGTTAATCATTTCTGGAAAGTCTTGAAAAAGAGAAAAGTAACCGATATTAGATATGTTCTTTAGTGCTCCAGAAACTAAAAAATGAAAAGGACTGATTAACATGCAAGATTACACGTATGTATTATATTTTTAATAAACTTACTAAGAAATTAGACATCCTTCTTTTAATTTAATTTTCAGGGTCTCCAGAATGAAATAATCAATTTCACAAAGAAATTTATGGTAAATCGATGATCGGTTAATGAACAATTCGGATAGTTAACATAGTCTTGTAATGGATTATGTTCATTTATCGATCATCCACTGTAGTAATTTTACAGTTTAGTTCCTTTTAAAAATTGCGTTTATTTAATGAAGTTTCCGATTATTTTTTCTTAATCAATTGGTTCGATAATCTCTCTCTTTCTCTCTCTCACACACACATTTCTCAGTCTTTTAATCTTTTCCTTCTTAAGTTTCATACTTTCTTTAGATTTATAGTACTATATCATTTTGTACCATAAATCTTGTAATTACGGAAATGACGAAAATATATATATAGAGGGTATTAACACATTTTTAGAACGATTTAGGGGCCGTTTAATTAATGTTTAAAATGTAAAGACTATTTTTTTAAATGTTCGATCTGATAGCCTTTTTTCTGGACTATAAATCTGCATCGTGATTTCTATAATAGAAGAGCTTTTCGTAGAATTTCCAAGGGTGTTGCTTTCCATTCCTCTTCTACTACTTTCCAGAGTCTCTATCGTGGTGGGTTTGCGTTTAGAAAGAGCTCTTTTTAATAGACCAAAGGCACAATAGTCCATGGGTGAAATGTCTGGGGACTTCGCGGGAATATGTTGAAAAGATATATATGCAATATCTGTAAGTCTTCTTTTTTTAAAGGAATGCATTGGTAGTTTTCGAAGTATGACTTGTAGCTTTATCTTGATGAAGTTTCACTCTTTAAAAGTCTTTGGGATAAAGAAATGGAATTTCTTCTGTAAATATTGGACGTAAAACCTTCTCCTGATAGTATGATGAGTTGATTTTAATATTTTTTCTACTATTTTTATTTTTAATTTCCCATTGTAGGAGAAACCTGTGACTATCATAAGCCCCTTACTGAAACTTTTTTACATTGACGAAACCAGGTTTGTACATTTTTTTTCCTCGTTTTCTATAGTAAATAGACCTTTTCTTGTTGCAGTCATTTAGATAAACCCATGCTTCATCAAGGGCCGCAATGTATTTCCATTTATCTCCTGCTAAATGGTTTTCATGCAGGATTCTACAAAATGTTTTGCGTTGAGCCACATGTCACGGCAAAAGCTGGTGAACATTATGTTTTTTAGCATTTTTAAGTTGTAAATCTTGATTGTTACTACAGATGTATCTAAAGACTTTGCAATTGATTTCTGTGTTGGTGGATTTTCTCTTGTTACCAGCGATTTTACTTTAGAAACATTTGAAACAGTACGTACTTTTTTCGGATATTTGTTTGGAGTCTTCTTTCCACATAGAAATAATGATTGACGGTTTTTATCTGTCCGATTAATGTTGCTTATTTTGCACTTAGAAATTTTAATACCATGCATTTCACAACGTTTTTGAATCCTGGAATAAGAATAGTTCTCTTCGGAAAGCGTAATAACATATCCTTCAAGCCACAGCTTGTTTACATGTGACATTTTGAAAGAAGAATAAATTTAAAAGTAGCAGACGATGTTTCTAATTTCAAATAATAAGCTGTTGCCTAAAATATTTAGTCTAAAAAATTTACTTTTTTAAAATTCTTAATCGAAATCGTTCTAAAAATGTGTTAATAACCTCTGTATAAATATATATATTTATTTCAGATAAAAATTTTTTAGAATATTAGATGAGTCAGTTCCATTTTTACACATTTGAGAGGTTTTAACTTTAGTTCAAAATTATTTACTAAATTATTTTTGTTGATGTTACATAGTTGTTGTTGTCTTGCACCAGCTAGGCTAGCATTATTGCGTGCGCTGTTCCACTTCTCCAACTGAACCATATTTTGAAGTGGAGTCTAACTTCCTCAATACACGCATGCCATAGGTACCCGTTTATAGGGTAGGCAACCATTCATAACCTATTCATACAAGGAAAGGACGAAGACTAGTTGGTTGGTTTGTTTGTCGCTCAACGGTCATTTTTTGCACACGAGGGCTAATTAGACCGGGACCTACGGTTTAAAGTGGATTCCGAACCACTACAAACATCCATGCCCAAGGTGGGATTCGAACCCACGAACTGTTGAACCGAAGGCAAGAGCGCTAACCATTCGGCTGCCAGCTCGGCAGGACGAAGACTAGATAGACAGAGAGAAAGTACATCCATGCCCGAACTGGTATTCAACTCAGGACCTCCCCATACCCCATCCACAGTCAAGCACTCTGACCACTAGCCAGGGTGGACGGCATGTTACATGGCAGGGGTGGCCAACTTGAGGCTCTTTGAAGGATTATTTGTGGCTCTCGATAAATGCACCCGAGCTCCCTTTTCATTTTTGTGTTACTATATTTTAAAAAATTACTATCTTTCGTATATGTTTGAAAATTTCTTTTAAATTACTGGCAACAAATATGAAAGACTAAGTGCAACATTGTGACAAATTTCATTTCATTTCCATTCAAGTTAAGAATGATATGATTCATCGAAAACTGCGGGATGAAATATTAACAGTGGCTTAATCATCTGTAATCGATAGACTCCACACGCATAATTTGTAAACTTTTATTGCAACGGACATTCAATATTGTGCTCTGGAAAAAATAATCCGTATCACTCTTGCAAGAGATAAAATTTGTAAGCATGAATTTTTGGTAAGTTAACAATAATTTGTTTCGTAGTATGTAACACGTGTAGTTATTGTTTTAATAACACAAAACTTGTGTATTTTATAAATTTATTTACTCCTAGTTCTTTTAAAAATATGACGACAGAGAGCGAAAATAAAAAAAGAAAATACGAGCAAGAAAATAGAAATAATGAATAGGGGGATTTCTTTTTGATTGACAATAACGTAACAGCATTATGTGCTATTTGTAATTCTACGGTCAAAATATTATAAAGCTAGAAATTTACGCCGACAATGTGAAACCAATTATCCTTAGTTTTCTAATCAGTATTCACCACATTCCAAATTAAGATCACATAAACTTGCTTCTCTAAAATCAAATTTAAATAAATAACAGTCAATTTTGATGGCTCTTTGCAATCGAGCTAATAATATGGCTGAAGCTAGTTTTGTTATTGTCTAGAATATTGCTCATGCAAAACGTCTGAATGGAGAGGGAAAATTTATTTAAAAAACTTGGAAGGTGTACTTAAAGTTTTAAATCCAAATAATGCAGCATTGTTCAAAGTTGTTTCGCAAATTCCCCTTCCGAGACAACCGAAAGGCGCATTATTGCAATTGATACAGCTCTTGAATATAATTTCAAAAAAGATTTCAAGAACTGTATTGCATTCAGTTTAGCCCTTTACGAATCGACAGATATCACAGATTTTCTGCATTTGGCAGTTTTCATACGTTTTGTTTCACCTGAATTCAATATTAAAGAAGAATTATTAGATTTAGTAGCAGCTCAAGAGTCAACCCGCGGTGTTGATATTAAAAAAGCATTAGATTCCATTATGAAAAAACATTTTGATGTGCCTCTTAATAAACTTATAAGCATTGCAACTGATGCAGCACCGGCAATGCTGGATAAAAAAATCGGTCTTATTGGGTTTTTAAGAGATGATTCTCAAAAATTCCAAAATTCATACCGATTCACTGAATAATTCACCGAGATCTCTCGTTACAAAATAATTAAAATACCTTGATGTTATGAGAACAGTGTTACACATTGTAAATTACTTCCACACAAGTGCAAAAAATCATCGAGAGTTCAAAAATTTCCTGGAAGAACTAAAGGACGAAGAACTTCCAAATGACATTAATTTCTTTTTTAGCAATATTAGATTGTTACCTAGCTACAATTTATTAAATCGATTTGTAGATTTGTTTGATCTGATAACTACATTTCTAAAAGAAAAGGGAATAACCAATTCAAATTAGACGACGACGAGTGGTTACAAGATTTATTATTTTTGACAGATGTCATAGAACATTTGCAAACACTTAATTTACAATTGCAGGGGAAAGATAAAATAATATCTGACCTCTTACAGTGTATATTTAATTTTCAAACTGAATTACAACTTTTTCAAAAAGACATTAAAAATAGAACATTTTGTCATTTTCTTCGAATTAAAAAAATGTGTTCTAATACTAAACAAGAAAATCTTAACGAGTGGTAGGACTTAAATAATTCGTCGATATCAAATAACAAATATTTATTTTGAGCACAATAGCTCGAATAAGAATGCAGACAATTCCGCTATAAATACAATTTTGAATCAAGTTTTTCAGAGAGAAACAAAAGCGTAGTAGGTTGCAATAATTGGCGCACGTTATCGCCTTATGAACAATTTTTCAAGGTGGCAACAACCCGGCCCTCGTGGAATAGTTAACATTCAAGAACCAATCATGCAAGCCACTATCATGGAGCCACTATCAAGCAAAAAACGCAACACGTGACTTTCCAAAAGCATCTCGCACTAAATCGCGAGCAGTAGCCAACACTACTATTTGAGATTTATGTCCTTAATAACCCAGCAAACACAACTGCCGGCAAAAATCCGGGCCGCTGTTGGCCAAGCCGGTTTTCTGTTGGCCACGGCAAGTCACTCATGGTTGTTTGATGGCCCAGCTTCGGCCATTACGGCCACCGATGAGTGCTGGCCAAAATAAACCGGGCTGGTGCTGGATGATAAGTAATGGCCCAATAGATGCTGGCCATTGTTGGCCAGCAAAATTAAGACAATTAGTTGTAATTTTTTTATTTTATCGGCAAAGACTATTTTTTCCAAATATCAGTTTTTTTATGTTAATTAATTTTCAGACAACTTCTTACTTTTTAAGCCCTTTAAAAACAATTTTCCAGAAAGAAATTTAATTTTCACATTTATTGTGTTTACCGCGTGACAGTATGACGTCAGATAGTGCGAAGTGCTTGTGTCATCGTCGGCCAATTAATTGGCGTTTGCATATGTATTTTCCGAAAGCTCTGAGGGGGGAATGTTGACCTCAGGGTCAACTCCTTGCTTTTGAGTATTGTTGGGTGGCTGCTCGAAACTTAAGTTTTTATTTTTTATTTCCGATTTCGAAAAGTCATGCAAAAGGTATCAATGAAACGAACGTTGACTGGCAGATTTTATACTTATGCTAAGAATCGCAAGAATTTATGTTTCGAACTATAGAATCTTAAACATAACTTGAATTTCTAATTTAAGAAAATTCTTTGTTTTAACACTAGCCTTTAAAAATTCTGGGCATTTGAAAATCGGGTGATATTATGGTGAGTTACAAATTAAACACTGAAATTTATTTACGTTAGAGTCAATGAAAACCTTTTCTTTTTATTGGAGATGCAGGAACGTTCTCCAGAAATTGACATTGTCCCTTTAAAAATTCAATAAATTCATCCCACTTGGGTAATTTGGATGTTTTAAGAGACATTTCGTAGAGCCTTTTTGATTCTTTATCTACCCTTTGTAAAATAACATAAATCAAAATATTAGAACTTAAATAATCTAATCCGAAATTTAAAGATTTATGAGCTCTAACATGTTTAATCACTCGTTGTTTTGTAAACATCTTAATTCAATTCCTGATTCATAGTGAATTTTTTCTAAATTTATTTATCCCGAAATATTTGAATTAACTATAAGGCTTTTAATATCATAGCGCTCCTATTACGCTCGCAAAAGCGAAGAAAACTATCTTCTGTTGTTTGATTTTATCGCGCATTTCCAATTAAGGACGATTGTAAGTAAAATAATTTGTGAGCTTTATCTAAATGCTCATTAGAAGAAACATATGTTTCAAACTGTGTTTTAAAATTATACCAGTCCTCATAATGTCCCGAAAACTTTGGAAGAGGAATGTTTGGTAATTTTATCTTTATACCATTAAAGTTCCTTTCATTAGCAAATGAATCAACATGCAATGTTTCATTTTTATGGAGGATTTTAATTTTAACAAGCTTACCTCCAATTCTTCGATTTCTAGTTCCATTTGAACAAGGATTTGTTCATTGTGCCCTACATCTTTTTCTTCTAAGATAGCATGGTAACGCAATTCAATTAAATCATTTTTTACTTCTTGAACATGTCTAATTTTTACTTCAAAAGTAGCTGCATCATCATTCTTGGCTGTATCACTTTTAACACATGCCTCTAATCTTCCACTTTTAGCTTTCAATATGCCTCGTCTGCGATTCAAGACTTTGAAGTCCGACGTGATGCAAAACGAAACTAATGCCTTTTAACGATATTTAACAATATGAGTTTGAAATTTTTTGTGTATCCATATAGGACGCTAATTCACCTACCGGTCGACTGACCAAAATGGTATGACCTAAATAATCCGTCAATATCAAAAAAACAACAAATATTTATTTTGAGCACGATAGCTCGAATCAGAACGTGGACTACACTGCTACAAATACAATTCTGAATAAGGTTTTCAGAGAGAAACAAGACCTTAGGAGGTTCCCATAACTGGCGCACGTTATTGCCTTATGAACAATTTTTCAAGGTGACAACAACGAGTATATAAAAAACATAGAAGGAATACTGACATTCCAAAATAGATTTGAAAACTTGAAATATTTTAAATTGTCTTTTGATTTTTTCTGAATCCATTTGAAATTGCCATAAAATTCAAGATGAAGTTTCCATTTCTAATATAATTAAGACCCAAAAACCATCTGCAGAATTAGAATTAATAACAGCAAGCAAGAGGTCAAGCTCTTCAATTAAACTAAAAGTCGATTACTGAATTTTGGAAATTTTTGCCAGAATCGAAGTATCCGGAATTAAAAGCCGAGCTGCAGCCGAATAGTTAGTGCTCTTGCCTTCGGTTCAACAGTTCGTGAGTTCGAATCCCACCTTGGGCATGGATGTTTGTAGTGGTTCGGAATCCACTTTAAACCATAGGCCCCGGTCTAATTAGCCCTCGTGTGCAAAAAATGACCATTGAGCGACAAACCAACCAAACCAAAAAAACCGAAATTAAAAAAAGCTATTGACAAATTTTTTCAATATTCGGAACAATATACTTGTGTGGTTAATAGCTCTCATTATAAATAAATGGATTGTATGACTTTAAAAATAAAACTTTTTTTGTAGCTGATTTACCTTACTCATTTTACATTTGCTCTTCTCAAAAGCAGTAACTCGACTCTCCCTCCATTTTCACAGTTTTTTTTGTTTCGTTTTCCTATATGCAAAGATGGCGCTGCTGTATAACAGCGCTTCATTGGTACGGAAAATTCAGTCCCACATTGCAATGTTACATTCAACCAATGAATATACAAATAATTTAAAAAAACTTACCCACAAAAATTAATATAAACACAAATTTTTTATAAGTAATACATTAAAACAAATTATATAATAATAGGTAAAATACAAAATTTAGAAATGGGTCTTTTGAAAATTATTGTGTGTGTGAAGATGTTTTTACTTTAACAACTCTCACCCGCGCCCAGATAGAGTTGCACTATTCTACTTAATGACCATTTTTGAGGAGGTAGATTTTTATCTTTAATGAGCACTATCTCATTGATTTTAACATTTTCTTTCTCACATTTCTCCATTTGGACGTCTGTTGTAATTTATAAAGATATTGCACCTGCCATTTCTTCCAAAAAATTTTAAGAATTTTTTTAATTTTTTCCAGTTACTCAATTTATTTTCATTAATGTCAATTAAATTAGGTTCAACAATAGCATTTAAACGTCTACCAATTAGGAAGTGTGCAGGTGTTAATACGTCATACACATCAGTATCTGAGGACAGAGGTAAAAGTGGTCTGGAGTTAAGAATACCCTCTCTATCTGAGTAATGACAGATAAAAATTCCTCATAATTAAGTTTAGCATTGATACGCACTCTAGTAAAATGAAATTTAAATATTTTCACACCACTCTCCCACAAACCACCGAAGTTGGGTGGTCTAGGAGGAAAAAAATGCCAATCAATTCTCTCTATTGACAGGTAATTTGCAAGTTTCTCATCTGGTTTTAAAACTAAATGGTACAGTCTGGCTGAACAATTCTTTATTTGCACTTGTGAAATTTGTGCATTATCGGAATATAGTTTTGAACATGAACCTCTACGAGAAACAAATCTTTTCAAACATGCAATGAATGCTTCTGATGTCAAATCTGTTACCATTTCAAGATGAATGCCTTTGGAAACCAAACATATAAAGATACATATACTTTGTGCAAGGCACCTTTTCTTTGATGTTTATGTTTTATATTAAATGGTCGACAGAAATCAATTCTTGAGCAATTAAATAGGAAATCAGGAGTCACTCTTTCTTTAGGCAAACCACCCATTAATTGCTCAACTCCTATAGGTTTAACTTTAAAACATGTAATACAATCAAGCATAATTTTTCGACACGTTGTTTTGCCTTGTATAAGCCAAAATTTTTGTCTAACATAATTCAGCAAAGCAGTTGAACTTAAATGAAAATATCGCTTATGATACTGTTTTAGTGTGTAGCTCTGGTATATGAATAAGTGGACTGTAAAATTTAAACAAAACAAAAACTCTTTATTTTTCGTAACTTCACCTCTCTCATTTTACAACTGCCCTCCTCCAAGGCCGTAGCTCGACTCCTGGTCTCACAGTTTTTTCAGTGTGTGTATGTTTTTCCATAAACAAAGATGGCGCTGCTCTCACAGTGCTTATGGGTACGGAACAGATACATTTCTATAATGATTTTTGTGAGCTTATGGCCCTTTTGAAGAATAACAGGAAATTTACAATTGAAACTTATACTTGCATTTTATCCTACCATTTAATAATCCATCCTGATCTAAAAAAGGCATAAACGTTTTATCTTACTTTTATCAAGTACAGGTTTTTGTTGACCCAAACATTTCATTTCGGTGGTGAATTCTAATTTCTGAACCTCTTTTACTAAGAATTTTTCTGCTACCTTGATTTCTTCTGCTAACAATTCCTCTATCCTCTTTTTAGTAGAGCTCTTTAAGTTGTATAGGAATCTGAAAATATAGCTAACAACATGCAATATTTTAGTATAATTATTACTGATATTGAGTAAGTCATAAATAAAAGAATTTGAAGTTAGAGTCAACACAGATGAGTCATTTTGAGGTATCTGCTTAAGTTCAGACGTAAACTCATCCTGTATGATTAATGATGGAATCTCTCGGTTTGGATTGTCTTTTTCGGCAAGAAAAATGGGGCCGTTAAACCATAATTCACTTTCAGTCAGTTTATTAGGTTGTATTCCTCTCGAAATAAGGTTAGCAGGATTGTCCTTTGAAGACACGTGGTGCTACTTATAAATCTCAGTCAAGTCCAGTGTTAGAGCAACTTGGTTGACCACAAACGTCTTCAGCAGGTAAGGCTCCTTCCGGATCCCCGAGAAGGTTATCATGGAATCACTCCATAAATGATATCCTTACTGCATTCCTTAAGCTATAGGAGATCTTTAACTTTTATAATCAGCTTCGCTAAAGGAACTTCTGCACACAGTTCTTATCTAGGGATTATAACTCCCTTAAGAGATGCCACTCGTGACTTGATGCAAACCAAATTCACTTCAGAATCTCCAGTCTCTGATGTTGATTTGCAGTAGATCACACATCCATACGCAGACTCAGATGCATCCGCAAATCTATGAAGCTCAATGTGTATTGATTTATCTAGCAATATATATAGTTTAATTTTAACATTGTTGATCGTTGGCAAAGTTTCAATAAAGTTCTGATATTGCTGTGCTTCCATCGCAGGAAGGGTATCACTCCACTTTAGATTTAAACTCCAAAGTTTCTGCAAGAAAATCTTTGTTTTAGTTACCAATGGACCCAAGAAGCCCAGGCGATCAAAAGTTCTTGCAATTGTAGAAAATACTGATCTTTTCGTTGGAGGAATTGCATTCTTAAGATGAATTTCAAAAGTGAAATGATCTGTGCTGTCTTCACAGAACTCCTAACGCCTTTGTCTCTTCTTGGATATTGTAGTCATTACCAGAGCCTGTCTTTTATTCAGAATTATTACACCACTTGTGTAGCGTCATTCATCCACTCCTAAGGATATTTAACAGTTCAGTTTGAAGATTTTTGGCTTCAGTTATAGTGACAGCATCACTAATCACATCGTCAATGTAAAAGTCTCTCTCTAAAACGGATGATGCGAGGGGGTACTTTCGTCTATTGATAACTGAAAAAGTACTCTAGTTGCTAGGTATGGTGCACTAACTGTGCCATACGTAACTGTTTTGAGCTCATAAATTTTTTTTTAACTGGCTCACTCACTCACTCTCTCCAAAGAATTCTGAAAAGTTTAGTTTCATTAGGATCAATTAAAACCATTCTATACATTTGTTTAATATCTGCTACAAAAGTATAAATGTGTGTTTATGAAACTACACCATTATTGAAAAAATATCCTCTTGTAAAGTACAACTATTAAATTGTCAGGAGTTAAGTGAATTTCTTAAAGCTGTTTGAGAAGACTCGTTAAATACTACGTGAAGTTTTGTAGTACTTTTATCAGGGCGATAAATACCTAAATAGAGTATATAATACGTTCCTATTTTTTCCTCACAATCTGGAATTCCTGTCATATGACTCAATTTCTCATACTCGCTCAAAATTTCCTTATATAATTTTAATACTCAGACTCTCTTAAAAAATGATCCTTTAACGAATTTAATTTTTTGATGCAATTACTTTAGATTTACCTAAGCCCTTTGGGTCTTTTTTAAAGACATTTTTACTATTTATATCCCTGTATTGTCTCTCTTAACATTTGTTTTGAAATGTTCTTCACATATTGTTTCTTTTAGAAATTTTTTAGTTTCAACATTTTCTATTTCTCAAAATCTCTCTATTGCTTCATGTAAAGTAGTATTATCTTTAATAAATCCGCAATGTACTTTTCCCTCCATTGCAGTGAGTAAGCTCTCACTAACTACATAACCAAAAACGGTATTTTGAAGAACCAAATCACTATTTACATTAAATACCTGATCTGCACGTAATAATTCGTAAAATATTTCGGCGCCTAAAAGCAAATCTAGCAAATGAAAACTTCAGTAAACCAGGTTGCTTAATTTTACATATTTTAACTTTGGTACATTAAGCACATTTGACGGCATGAAATCAGTAAATTTAGAAACAACTAAAAATTTTAACTCTTTTTTTTAAAATTTTCCTCTAAGTTAAAATTTGTAGTCTTAGCAACTGATTTAATTGTTGTGCATGTATCACCTATACCACAGACAGTCAAATTGGTTTTATTTCGTTTTAAGCCTAAACCATTTGCACAATCAGTTGTCATATAATTATTCATTGAATCTTGATGCAAATAAGCGCACCCTCTGTAAAAATTTCTTCCAGGATCTTTTAGCAAGCAATTCACCGTACTAAGCAAAACAGTTTTCGACTGATTTATGACTCGCGTTGAAAGAACTGGGTTATTTTGGTTAGAAGGGAAGATCGGGGCAAGTGGGGAAAGTGAAGACTCTTCATGGGGGGCTGATAAGGGTCGGTTAACGCTTTCACTTTGTGCAGGTGGTAACTCCTCAGTTCTCGGAAAATGCAAAAGCAATGATGCCGCCTTTTGACCAGGGCTAGGGAAAACATAAGGGCTGGCTCATCGCTTTGATGTATCGCATGCCGCCTTGTCACCGGAGAGGGGAATAGCGTGACGTCACTGGGCATCCACTGGCTGGCATTCTCTATGCTAGTTTGTGTCTGATCGGAGCTTTCTCATTCATTTTGGCTTGTTTAATGTTAATGTTTTCATTTTAAGCAAGAGTATTTTTTAAAGAGGAAAACATGACATCGTGTGCTGTTGCTGCGTGTTCAAATATGTATCGAAATACAAAAGGAAAACACATAATATTTCATCGATTTCCAAAAGAAAATCAAATGCTTTCAAAGGAATGGGTGCAAAGATGTCGAAGAAGTGACAAAATCAACATCGAGAATGCTAAAGTGTGCAGTGAGCATTTTGATTTGAATGAATATATGGACGACATGCAAAATCGACTTCTTGATTTGCCAGAGAGAAAAATATTAAAACCGACGGCTCTGCCTAATCTTAAAGTTAACGGCTTTAAACTTAATTCAAAATACTCCAAGAGAACAGAGACAAACGAAAAGAAGAAGATTAGTAGAAGCTATTGAAAGAATTGAGTGTGTGAGTCCACATAAATTATGTGATGCAGAAAATCAATGTGATGGTGATATTAAGTGCCTTAAATGCAATGAATATTTAAAAAATATAGAAGAATTGAAAAAAAGAATATTATGCTCAGAAAATACAGTGAAATTCCTTAAAAATGAGCAAAAAAGAAATCGAACTTCTACAACAAGAATAATTAAACGATTTAAATCAAATAAAAAATTGCTTTTAAATGAAATACAAAAATTAAAAATGAAAATAAAATTACTTCAAAAGGAGAACGTTAAACTTGGGAAAATAGGAATAAATAATTTATTCCCTTATAAGCGTGAAGATGAAGAAAATAAATTAAGAACTAAATGGTCATCTGACACTATTTCAAAATGTATTTTGATTCGATCATAATCTTCAAAATCTTACGATTTTTGGCGAAATACAATGGGATTAAATATGCCGAGTGCAAGTACTTTGAAAAGATGGTGTTCCAAATTTAGTTGTGATATATCTCCGTTTAAAAAAGAAGCTATGGTTTATGTGGCAGGTTATATTGCTTATAAAATTAAAGATAATTCACTTGGAACTATATCAAGAAATTCAGTCGATATGCCCAATCATTCCGAGTGGATTAATTTAATTTCTGCTGTGGGACTTACTGTTCCAACAAAAGCATGGAGAGAAACTATAAAACAAATGGACATAATGTTACGCAAATTTCATGGCGACATATTTTCTAAAGGGAAAAATGTCATAGCAACATTAATAAATGAAACAGAGTCTTCTTTTCCTACTGTAATTCGAAATGCAATTAAACTTTTTTGTCGCTTGAGAACATTTATACGAATTAGGTATTTAAATATAAATGCAGCGATATTATCTTATATTAAAACTCAACAGAAAAACAAGAAATGGGTCAATAGTCAAAAAATCAAGATAAGCTGAAGCTAATTGGTAAATATATTTTTATATTGGTTATACAATTTTAAGTTAATTTCAATATTAATAATAACTTTTTTGGTTTTATTAAATAATAATTGCAAATTTACTAAATATTTGAGAGGCATTTGTAGTTTTTTTCACTCTGATTAAAAACAAATTGAACTTAAAATTAAAAAGTAAGTATTTTGCTTAGAAACTCCCGGCAGCTTATTCTCCTTGGATGCCTGACTACGTCATCAACGGCTATTTCCGGGGACGGTTTTGGGGAGCATTTGAGCCAGCCCTGCTTTTGACTCCCTGTCTTTGACATAAATAACATGAAAACCGCCATTTGCAGTCCCTTACTTGGTGTTTACCAAGGCAGTTAAAGCAATAATTATTTTTGATGTCTGGGTCTAGGATGATGATCTTATAAGAGGAAGCGAAACCGATTCAGTTTGATTACTTGCTGATCTGGTGACTTTTTTGGCTGCGGTTGCATAGCTTACTCCAGGTTTAGGGTAGCGAGAGGTAATCCGCCGTCTAGCCTCAGGTTAGGAACATTTAGTGCTAAACTTAAGCGTGGTTATTTCCTTTTCAAGTGCCCATACAGGTCAACTTCGAGAATAGGATGGATGGTCACCATGACAGTTGACACACCTCTCCTTTGCTGTGCAGTTAGAGTTATCGTGGCCACTTATTGAGCATCAAGCGCAAGTTAGTTGGCCTCTGCAAGCATTTCTCGAGTGTCCGAATCGTTTGTACTGAAAATTTTGCAAGGGATTTGGAATATAATGCCGGACGGGTAAATTCATTTATGCAGCTTTTACATGCTGCGGAAGGTCTGGCGTCGCAAAAGTCAGAATGAGATGCTTTGTATTCCTATACTTTCCATCTCTTCTGACTGTTTTGCATTCTACAGCATAGACCTTCTGTTCTTGCAAATTTTCAAGAATTTCATCCGTCATCGTAAATAACATTCCTTGTGGATATAATGCCTCGAGAAAAGTTTAAACTTCTATGAGGTGGCACAGTTACCTCTAAATTAGTCAGTACTTTCATGCTTAACATCGCAGCTGCCTAAGTAGCATTAGCAACCTTAATCATCAGATCGCCAGATGGCACTTTTCGTATGTTTTTCACTTCCCCTACTATGGCAGATGTTCCTTTTTCAATAAGAAAGAGAGAGAAACTTTCAAAGTTTCCTTCCATTCTTTTGATAATAAAATGTTTACAGTTTATATTGTTTAATTGTTGCTCCCGTGGGAAAAAGATTTATTTTTATTTTCCATCAATAAATATTAAAATTTCGGGACCTGACTGCATCACCCACCACCAAGTTCAACAAGGGAATGCAGACCAGCTGCACCACTGCTAGTCAGGTCCTATACGCTCACAGTACATCCCTGAGGTGGTCTCCACCCTTAACGAGTCACCTAGTAGATGTACTGATTACTTGATCAATAAAACCGATTGATGTGTTGAGGACCACAACACACCTCCCGTTTACCTGAAGCAGAGGCCAATATAATGTGTTGGTCTCTGGGGCCTTAATTACCCTCCTTTCCAGGGACACGGGTCTCCACGCACGGCAAACACGTGGGTGATTTAGTCCCCAAGAGGAGCTAATAGCAACATAGCGGCGAAAGCTACTAAAGGGGAGCCCTCAACCTCTTACGAGGCAACCACAACGAGGGAGAAAAGGAAGTAAAAGCAGAAGAGTAGAGGAGAGAGGAAAAGAAAGATGAGGACAGATCATTGGGGTACCTTCGGAATTGTGACACCCGTGTTTACCTAAAAAAGGTAAATCCCTTGAGGGGCTTTAAATCTGGTTCAGCACGTTCAAAAGTGCGCACATTATCGGAGAACACTACAGGCGGCACAATACGACGAGCAATTAAGCGGCGGACTGACAGAAGAAAAGTGTCTGTCTATAAATTTCCAACTAGCTCTAAATAAAGGCATCTTGTCACTGTCCATGTTATCAATATAATTTATTATTTGTTGTCATCATCCCTTACAAATAATGGACCAGCAAAATCAACTCCGATTATTGCAAATGGATGCGACTGCTCTACTTGTTCAGCTGGCAATGGAAAAAAACTTGATCTCCATGAGAGGAGTTGAATCTTCGGCAGATGACATATTTCCGAAGTAGTGATTTTATTGTTTGCCTAGCCTTTAAAATCCAGGATTTTCCTGAGTTGCATTAACATGTGAGACACTTGAATGAAATATTCTTTTATAGGACTCCCAAATTAACAATTTGTTAAATTAACAAATTAATAACAACAGTTAAATTAGAATTAGCAAGTAGTATAACTGGATGTTTTTAATTAATTGTTAAATCAGTTCTGCCTAAGCTACCGATAATACGCAAAACACCATCTTCATCAAGAAAAGGATTTAAGCAGAGAAGTTTTGAGTCTTTTAGAAGAGGTTTCCCTGGAATTAAACAGTCTATTTCTTCACAGAAAACTTCCCTTTGAACAGATTTCACCCAAAACTGATCCGCTTTGTCGAGGTCGTCAGATGTAATAAGACCCTTTTGTTGAAGTTTGGTTTTCAACACGTTCGCGAAACGTAGTATCCAAGCAGTTACTCTTTATAGTTTTCTCAACTTGCTATATCTGTCCAGATACATAATTTTTGCTCAAACAATTGTTGAGGTAACAACAAGTTTTTGTTTGTCGTATTCCACTTTTTCATCATCAATGCTGATTTCAGGCTTTTGTGCACATAGCCAGGTATCTTCCGAGTTGATTAACCATTCAGGGTCATGCCACCATTTCCTTGAAGATATCAAGTCTTTGCAAGCAGTTCCTCTAGTCAATAGGTCTACTGGGTTGTTCTTCCAACACAATGTCTCCAATCACTTGGATCTGTAATTTCTTGAATTTCTGTAAATTATTGACTACGAACTGCTTCCACTTTGTCGTAGATCCTCTTATCCAATGGAGTACAATCGTAGAATCACTTCACAAATATATTTTATCGAAAATTTTAAACAGTTTTTTAAGATGTTTGATTAATCTTGCAGCTATTACCCATTAACTCCAGTGGAGGCAGTGTTAACTACTAAAGGGGTGCTACTCGTGCTTTAGAAATAACAAAACTCGTGTTAAAAGTACTTTCTGAAGTATGTTACAGCTTCAAAAGACTTCAGCGAAGCATCAGAAAATACGTGTAGTTGTACATTTTCTTCATTCACAAAATTTAAATCGTGAAAATAATGTTGAAGAATATTTAAATTCTGAAGTTCATTAATTTCATTGTGTGTGCACCACATTAACCAATTTTTTTTAATTCACCAAAAAGTCATCGCCTCAGTCAAAACCTAGTTGCCATAGTTCTTGTAAAATACACTTAACTCGAATCAAAATTGGAGAAACAAATCCCGAAGGATCAAATATTTTCGCAGCAGTACAGAGAACATTCCTTTTAGTGCATTTACTGGCAATTAAATTTGACAACAAAGATGTTAAATCAAGTTTGAAAACATCATCTTCATTATTCTATTTAAGTTCTAAGACCTACAAATGTGAATCAGGATTCTCATTAATGTCAATCGATGTGAATTAGAATTTTTCCATAACATTTTAAGTTCTTTCGAATTTGTGTTAAATTTTCTTTTTAGTAATCTTTGCATCTTTCAAAACAGAAACAGCATCAGTAGATAATTGGAAATCCCCTCTTCTACCGTAGAACTCCCAAGAAACAGATCGTTTACGTATATGTTATTCAACATTTCATGTGCAAGAAGATAGGTACTTTTGTAACTTTTAATATGCGTTTTGATAGTTACTGCTAAGACAAAAGAACAGGTGACTCCAAAACAAAGTCTATTAAAATGAAACAATGTAGGGGGTTGAGTCCTATCGCAATTTTTATAATAGATAAAACATAAATAATTCCTATCATATTCTGAAACTTGTATTTGTAAAAATTCCCGAGCTATATGTCCCCGTTAAATCCTATTTTTGAATTTTAAATTTTAGAATAGCATCTACGAGATTGGGATTTAATTTATCTCCGGAAAAGAGAGACATTCAAACTTAAATTATTTCCCCGTTACCTACTAAGCATCATAAACAATTCTTGTTTTCGTACTGGAAGAAGTTTCTCTGTGCGACATTGTATGACCAACAAAACAATAGAATCACACATTTCAATAATTCCTTCACTTAACTGCTCCTTCATGACATCTTTCAAATAGAAATTCGTCAGCATTAAATTTCCTTTCCTATAAACAGAATCTTTATCTGCGCGACCTCAAGATTATCACATAAATTTTCACGAGAAGTATCCGACTTCCATATAAGCGGAGCATCATATCTTCATTGTCGAACCGCAACTTTTTTCCAAAATCAGTAAGATATCCGAGTTCACCTTATTCCCTATTTCGCATGAGTAGTTAAAAAGTTTCAATATTCCATAAACATGACAAACATTTGCAACGTGCAAAAAACATTCGAACAGGAAGTCGCGCCCCTGAAACGATCATCTGGCATCTGTCCAACTAAAGAATCTCCAAACATCGTTGCCTGAAAGAATAATTGCTTGGCTAATTTTATTAATTCTCCTTTTAAATTAAAATATAAAAGTCTGCTCCTAATAATATTTGAGTGGGCATTCCATAAATCATCATTAAAAAATTTACAAAAAAATAAAAATAAATTAAAACAAATTATTTTCATTCCATAAATTAGCTATTTTATATCCTCGCGAAAGTAAACTTTCTATTAATTGGGGATCAATTTCTGAATACAATTGAGTAGCGCATATTTCGCCCATAATTAAAGCTTCAATGTTTAATCTTATGTGGGGGAAAAATTACTACGCAATGTGATATTCACACATTCATATTCCTTTTCAGAAGGATTTCGATTTGAAAATGTGTAAATAAAGTCTTTCTTTTTTATACTTTTCACGTTTAATATGCTTTAGCTAAATCTTTTCAAATAAAAGATTTTTGAGAAGCAGAATCAGAGTATTCTCGCCATTAATCTTTTAGATCGTTTTTCAATTTGAACTTGAGCAGTTTGTAATAAAGTAGAATAACTATTTAACGAGTTATAATGTTTGAAAACAGAAGACATTACCGCTTGATTATCTGATTTTAATAATTTCTGCTTTATCAGGCGGCGGAGTTTGAACTGAATTTTTAATTTTGGTCTAGGGGAAAAATAATATGTGTTGAAAACTTTGACATATTTCACAAGGTTTAAATTTAACTTTACACTGGTTTAATAAATGGTTTTATTTAAACATTTACTATAACAACGTCCTTCATTTTTTAATTTAAATGTTTATCGGTAAAATTTCTGCATTTTAATCCTGCATGCGAGGTGGAGTTACAAAGAACACAAGAATTAACAACTGTATTTAGAGCGGCTGCAGTTGGAATATTTTTATTTTTAGCATATTGCGTTCTGTTATCTAGAGGAAAATATGGCGGATTGTTCTAAATTGCGAAATACGTAAATTTTTGCACTCTGTTTATTTTGTGATTATTTGATGTTTTCTTTGACTCTTTTTCTCCTTTTTCGAGTTGAAATTATCGTCTGACTTTGGCTTAGTGTTTGATTGACTAAGATTGAGTATATTTGTTCTTTTATTTTTACTATTTAAATTTTTAATTTATTTAATTTTTTTTTAAATTTTTTTTTCATTATTATGGTTTCAAAATGATTGAAGCTGAGACTGAAATGATTTACACGGATTGCGATTCGCGCATTCCTAAAATAAATACTTCAAGATTATTGACTTTCGAAGATTCTATTCCACAACTAATCCAGTTAGCTGCGGAAAATGGTATAACTAAGTTCTTCATTTTCCTGTCTCCCACTGATGGTTCAGCATCTATTCCAAAGAAACCTTATAATTTAAAGCAAGAAATAATTCAACTTGTAAAGAATCACAAGAAAATAATACAAATTCAACACACCCGTCAAGGTAAGCTTCTATTCGAAACTAATTGCCCAGATGCTGCTGTAGAAATAAGCAAGATAAACAATATTCTTGGAGTACCTGTTAACTCCAGTTTTCAACCTGAATACATTTCTTCAAGATTTCTTATAAAAGAAATAAACGTAGATTTACCTTTATATCTTGTTGCTGAAGAAATTGCGCAAAATGGCTTAACGATATTAAGCTTACAAAGATTTACAAAAAAGAATTCTGAAGAACTGAGCGAAAATATTTTAGTGAGCGTCATTGGACATCATTTACCTCAAACTATTAACTTATTCTATTCCATCATTCCAATTTCTCCTTTTATTGATAATGTTCGCCAATGTGGAAAATGCTATAAATTCACTCACCCTACGAAAAAATGTACACAAGAAGTCTTCCTATGTAAAAACTGTGGAACATTCCATAAAGACTCTCCCTGTGCCAATGAAACACCTAAATGTATAAACTGTCAGGGAAATCATGCAGCTAATGACATTTCCTGCCCTACGAGGCTTGAAGAAAAAAATTCTTACATTTTAAAAGCATGAACCACCTTCCATTTATTGAGGCGAGAAGGCGTTATAATAAATCTTTAAAAACCAGTTACTCCAGTGTAACCAAAAGTCATCTTCCTTTCGTGCCGAATCAAAATGAAATAACTGATATTGTTAAAAAAGCAGTGACTGAGATGGCTTCTATTTTTGAAGCAAAATTACTTGCTGATACAGGCTAGACAAGATCAAATGATCCAACAAATGTTCTCATTCATGAAAGAATGTATGCGAACATGTTCGAATCCAGCTAGATCAGTTTCTAGATCTCCTCCTAGAAAGAGTCGTGCAAGATCTATCCAGTCAAGAAAGATAAGTCCAAAAAATTCTGTGAATCAGCAAATAATATCTCCCGAACAACCTATTATGAAATCTCCTCAACCAAATATTAAATATGCAGAACCTAACATTAAAGAAAGAATTGAGCCAGGAAGAAGTCGTAAAAAACATTCATGAATTTTTTTTAAATATTCTTTTACTACGAGCGCACCTTTTTTGATTTTCAATAACTGTTCAGGTTTTTCGTTTTTATTTAATGTTCAATTTAATTTCTTGGAATGCAAGAAGCGTTCTATCTAAGCGCCCGTATGTAAAACTTCCGTACTTTCAATCTTCCGATGTCCTAGCAATTCAAGAAACTTTTCTTAAAAATTCCAACTTATTTCAAATTTGTAATAAAACAATAATTAGATTAGATAGGCAAGATGGCCGTGGTGGAGGACTTCTTTTTGCTGTTGATAAATCTCTACCTGTGCAAGTTTTAAATATATCCCGCTCAGAAGATAACGATACAGAAATATTAGCTATAAAAATTACTATATCCAAATCATCTCTTACTTTAGTAAATGTATACGTCCCACACGGTAAATTTTCAAGTTCTTTGTTCCATAGCATCTTATCTAATATTCATCCTCCCTTCATAATAATTGGAGACTTTAACATACGAAGTTCGGCGCTTGGTAGTTATTCAAACTCTCCCGAATCTTCAGAATTCCTCGATTGGATACTGGATAGCAACATCTGTCTTTTAAATACCTCTCAGCCTACTCACTTCGGACTCCACCATAGACCATCCCTTATCGATTATAACTTTGTATCTCCTGATATTTTTCCTTTTGTACTTTCTCAGTTAGTTCAGATAGTTATGGTAGTGACCATGTTCCTGTTCAAACAAGTGTTAAAATCTACAATAATGATTATTCGAAAGGTATTTCCCGCAATAGAATTTTATGGACTGGCTTCTTCAATTCAATGAACACTAAAATTGCTAATAATGGACTAGTTTCTGTAGATCAATTCCAAATTTTATGCAAAAACCATCTTGATAAATTCAAGAAAAAACAAATCTTTCCGTTAAAGTCATATCCTCCGTGGTGGACATCAGAATGTTGTTATCTTTTGGGTCAAAAAAGAAAACTTTGGAGGAAAGCGAAAAGTTCTCTTAATCAGACTCTGTGGATACAGTACAAACGAATTTCTGCAAAACTTCATCAGCTTCTTCTAACCCTTTCCAGAAATTTCTGGGATAAAACTATAACAAATGCTGGTATATCTAAGGACATTTATTCTATTCTTAAAAAGCTTAAAAATAGATCTACTGACTCACCAACTCATCATCTACTAATTTCTAGCGAAACTTCAATGATTTCGGACCCTGTTGTTCAGGCTAACTTATTTGCCAAATTTTATTCTCGTCAATCTGAAACTGAAGTATTACCTCTTGATTTAAGTTCAAACTTTGATTTAGAATATAACTCTGCATTCTCGCTCTCAGAACTCCAATTGGCGATTTCTAAATGCAAAAATACTTCAGCTGGTCCTGATTTAATATCTGCTAAAATTTTGAAGGGTCTATCAAACATAGCTTTACGATCCCTTTTGTCACTCATAAATAACTCTTGGTTAAGCGGTATTGTTCCCCCGTCTTGGAAAAAATCCATCATAATTCCTATAATAAAACCTGGGAAAGATACTACTTCAGTGAATTCTTATCGCCCAATATCTCTTACAAGTGTTCTATGTAAGGTCATGGAACGCATGATATTAAATCGTCTAATAAATCATATCTCCCTTTCCAAATATTTTCATCAAAATCATCATGGTTTTATGCCTCATAGAGGTTGCGATAGTGTTCTTTCTATGCTTCATCATCATATTATTGCTTTACGCTCACAGAGAAAATACATCATATGCGCAACTGTAGACATATCTCAAGCTTATGATTCAGTGTGGCCAGACGGTCTTATTTATAAGCTCCTCCAATTTGATATCAGAGGAAATGCTGCTCATTGGATATTGGATTCTTTATCGGATAGAAGTTTTAAAGTGAAATGGCGTGGAACTTTATCTCAACCCACTTTCTCTAATAGAGGTGTTCCTCAAGGCAGTGTTCTTTCTCCCTTTCTTTTTATGATTTATATGTCAGATATTTACGAAGTTCTCTCTCCTGACATTAAGTGTTTTATTTATGCTGATGACATAATCCTTTTGGCTGCTCATACATCACAAGAAAGTCTACAGCAAAAAATGCAGACTGCAATCATAAAACTTGAACAATGGTGTGATGAATGGAAACTAAAAATTGATTCCTCAAAATGCTCAGTCATTGATTTCTCTTCCAAAAAATATCCTGTAAATTTTGTACTAACTATCAACCAATTACCTATTTCTTGGTCTAAGCACATAAAAATTCTGGGCCTCTATTTTACTAATAACTTAACCTTCAAGTATAATTTTCAAATGAAAAAAAATCTATCCAGAAGAAAATTAATGTTTTAAAAGCTATTGCAGGTAATAGATGGGGAGCAAAAACTAATCACTTACTTCAAATTGTTCAGTCCTTCATTACAAGTAGCCTCGATTATGGATGTCATGTATTTACATCTGCGAGCTTATCAGACCGAAAAATATTGGATCCGATATATCACTCAGTTCTTAGAATTGCTACAGGTCTTCCTCGCTGGACACCAATTCCACTTCTTCTGAAAGAATCAGGGGTCTTACCCCTTACTGTAAGACAGAACTTTCTCTCTACAAGGATGTACATTAGAAATCTTGCACTTTCTACTAGATCTCCATGTGGTAGTTTGTGGGAATCAATGCCATACAGCCATATCTCTGGTGCTCTTCCTCTATCTTTGCGAGTGAAAAAATGGCTTGAAGAAAATGGAATTCAAGAATCACATATTTTAAGAGTTCCTGCAAAACCTACATCTGTTAATAATAATTTAAAAATATTTCTTAGAAAATATACTTTTCAGACTAAAAATCTTCCTACAAATACTATCAATGACCTCTTTGAACTGCATAGTACTTCTGAATGGTCCAATCACATATTATTATTTACTGATGCATCTAAAATAGAAAATAAACTTGGAATCGCTGTTTATGACAGCAGTAATAACTCCTTTGTTTCCGGGCAAATCAATAATTCTAATTCCATCTTTACAGCAGAGGCTTTGGCTTTATATCTGGCGGTGACTAAATTCTGTATTTCTCCCTCCAACTATATCATATTATCAGACTCCTTATCCTGTCTAAGCAGTTTGAAAACTCTCTCAACCTCTTCCCCAACCATCATTCAACACATCGGATCAGCTTTAGGAAATGCAACTAAGATTTGCGAATCTATTCAATTAGTTTGGATTCCAGGCCATTCCGGAATTGCTGGGAACGAAAAAGTAGATGCTCTTGCAAAATCGGCCATTAATAAAAGTTATATTCTGCACTCTATTTCACCTGAAGACCTTATCCATAATATAAGAAATATTTTTATCAATCAAAATAACAACGAATGGAAAAATAGTAAATATGCCTCTAACTTTTCGCACATGTCTTCTATCACGAAAATTCACCGCAATTATATTAATTCTCGTCTTGAAGAAGTGTGGCTAGCTAGAGTTAGAACCAGATCTTTTCCGACAAATGCTAAATTACATAAATTCAGACTTTCTTCAACGGATAAATGCTCTTGTGGTGAAAGAGAAACCATGGATCACATAATGCTATCGTGTCCTCGATATGATCAAGCAAGAAATTCCTTAAGAGAAAAACTTGGAATTGGTGCTCTTTCTTTCTCGTGGATTTTAGATTTGTCAACGAGTCCTAAAGAGAAAATTGACGCAACAATTTGTTTTTTGAAACAAATTAATAGATTCTAATTTTTTTTCTCGTTTTTGTATTTCCAAGCGGCCTTATTTCCCCTTCATTTGTCAATCAAACGCCGTGCTTATCTTTTCGTTTTGATTGTCATTTTTTTTCAAAATCATCAATCCATCAATTTTTGTTTAGGTTTCGAATGAAAACTCAATCTTACTCAATGCGAGCTATAAGCCTATGAGCATAAAGCTCCAAAACAGTTTTTTGCCATAACCTAACCTAACCTGTTATCTAGAAGTTTCATGAGTTTTTAAGGAAATTTCTAAAATTGCATTAGCTGCTTCCCGAGATTCAGTTTCAAATTTATGAATTTCATTAATTCTTTTATATCGCCCAATTTACCAGGATCTCTTTTACGATTATATTCTATTTCTAGATTATAAGGTAATTGTTTTAATAAAATCGGAATTAATAAATGTTCCGATTTTTTATATCTGTCTTTTAACAAAATTAAACACGATTTGTAATTTTCTTCCGTTAAGGCAAATCCTGCAACCGTTTTATAAGCTTCCCCAGAAAGAAAAGATTTTAAATAAATAAATTTATCAGTATTATTTAATGATTCATTTGAATTTATAGCACTACAAAAACTATTAAAAAATTCTAAAAATGTATTAGAATCACCATTAAAAGTTGGAATGCTAAGTTTAGGCAAATTATTAGAAATCGGAATATGTTTACTACCGTTACTACTTGAAGCATTAACATTATTATTTGAAACTGATATCTTAATTTTAAACTTATTAATAATATAACTCTAATTTTAATTTTGGAGTCATCTATGTTTTCATCATACTCCATCGAACTTTTGATTTCTGTTTCATAAACAGCAGCATCTGTGATTAATTCTTCAATTTTTTCATTAAAACTTTTTAGCTCAGTTTATTATTTTACGCGAGTCTCAACCAACCCCCAAGAATGCTGAATAAATTTCCGTAGAGCTCAACGCCTAACAATGAATCTCATGTGCAATTCTCATCACGATTAACTAGTATTTTCGAATATTACTGTAAACTTCGTAATATTACTGACTTTAAAACTTTATGCGAGTTAATGGTAGCGGACAATTTTCCATCCTTGATCGTGAAACGCAACAATATATTTTGATACGTCAAAGCGAAAACTGGTTCTAACCAACTGAATTAGCGATATATATTTTGTTTCTAAAAGAAAATTTTACAGAAACCCCCCAACTTTCGTTTGAGAACAAACCAAAAAACATTTCATTTCAAAACTACAATCGTTATTCACGCGACAGAAATTACATAGACCACTCGCGAAATGCCACAATAAACAACTCACGTGGAGGATATCAACACAGTAACGAAACTACCTCAAATCATCGATCTAGTGTTCATTCAAATAACCCCATTTGCAAAATAGAAGATAACTCATTCAATGAATTAATAAACGAATAACACTATGAAAATATTTTTGTTAATGGTAAAATCATAAAAACAATCATAGATTCTGGAGCGAACATTGTTTGTATTAAATCCCACCTTATTTCATCAAACACTAATTATTTAGGTACTGTGCAGCTCACATGCGCTTTTAACAGCGAAGTTCAAGCGCAACTAGCAAAAGTAAAATTAGCCCTTCCGAATTTTCGAGAAAATCCGATAGTGGTAACAGCAGCCGTATGCCAAAACCTTTACTGTGATTTAATAATTCCCCCAAATATTTTTGATGATTTAGAAAATGCAAAGAAAGAGTACATCAGAATGGAAAAAGAAAATTCAACTCTCACTCATTTTAAAAATAGTTTTCCCCTTCTATGCACTCTGCATAATATGAAGCAGCGCTTTACTGCTTTAAACAATTTGAATAGCATTGGCGAAAATGAAAGTGAAATTAGCCTTTTCCCACACAATGCTCCTCACCACTCGCGGCTAGATTCTAAAAATAAATCCTATGAAAGTGTTACTCAACGGGTTGAAGGTCTACGGATTCGAGCAGATAAGAGCTCTCCTAATAAAAAAATTACAAGATTGTTAAATGAATATCAAGTGGAAACAACTGCTGATAATGTAGTCTCCGATCGCGAAGGCGACGCCAAACCGCTATCACCATATAAGGAAGTGAAGTCACTTAACACTTGAACTGTATCACGTTGTCCGGAAAGAGAAATTTCTAATGTAAACACAGCCACTTGTTTTCAAAATGAAAGCGATCGCTTATATGAAGCAACTGAATGCTCATTTTTTGAAAATAAAGACTGCTTTGTACCGAATTTAAATGTCTGCACCAAAGTTAATTTATCACATATTTTCAAACTTTAATGCGTGCAAACTGTGATAGAACAAATTATTAAATCTTATAAGCCGAATAAAATTAAAGATAGAATTATTATTATTATGCGTAAATTTGTAACTGATGATACACCTATCGCATTTCCACTTAAAGAATTAGGACAAATAGAGAAAAATTTAGTTGAAAACAGATATCACAATGACTAAAAGATGGTATCATTTGTGAATCTAATTCAAATTTCACCGCACTATTTGTCTTAGTTAAGAAAGAAGATAAATCAATAAGGCTCTGCGTTGATTTCCGTGCTCTTATTTATTCAATTATTATTCTCTCTTTATTATTCACTTATTACTCAATTAATTGTTCTTATTCTTTCTTATTCAAAGACTATTAACCAAAGATTTTCACTACCCCTCATCCAAGACATTTTTGATAACCTACAAAGAGCAATTTTTTTTTCAAACCTCGATCGCATTCTCAATCGCAAGTTTTTTCCATTTATCCGTTGAACCTGATAATCGTAAATACACCAGCTTTATAATATACAACGGGCAATATGAATTCATAAAAGTTCCCTTTGGTCTATGCAATTCTCCCCAATTATTTCAAAAATACGTTCAAACTGTCTTCAAAGAACTCATTAAAGACAATATTGTTATTATTTACCTGGATGATTTCATAATCCCATCAAAAACTGAATCTGAATGAATTACAAAGCTTGAAAAAGTGTTCCAAGTTTGCTTCTAATTATGGATTAGAGTTTAACTTTTAAAAGTGTAATTTTCTACAGCGTAAGATAAATTTTCTTGGTCAAATAATCGAGCAAGGAATTATTCGTCCCTCAACAACTAAAACAAATGCAGTTATGAATTTTCCTGAACCTAAAACAATTCAGCACATTCAATTTTTCTTAGGACTAACTGGTTACATCCGAAAATTTATTAAATACTGCATTAATCGCAAAACCTTTATATAAGTGACCTTTTACGAAACAAAATCCCATTTACATTTGGCCCCAAACAAAAACAAAAGCTTTCCTAACTTTAAAACAAATCCTATCATCAGAACCTGTACTGCATCTTTTTCAGCAAAATGCCCCGTTACAAATACACTGCGATGCCAGTTCGAAAAGATTTGGTGCCATACTCCTTCAAATGGAGTCTGACAATAATTTCCATCCAATATACTTCATGAGCAGATAAACATCTCCACAAGAGAAATACTCGAGTTATGAACTAGAAGTTAATCGCAGCATTGAAAAAATTTCGACACTACCTCGTAGGCACAAAATTTCAAATTTACACAGATTGTCAAGCTTTCCAAAAAACAATGTCTAAAAAAGACTTACCACCCAAAATAGCACGGTGGGCACTCTTCTTGGTAGATTTTGATTGCGAGATACTCCACAGACCAAGACGACAAATGCAACATGTTGATGCTCTCAGCCGTTACCCAATCAGGCTCATGCAATACAACGAAACAACACAACAAATAAATGAAGCACAAAGTAAAGATGAGTATATGTAAAGCATTAGACTACTACTTCAGACATCAACTTCAACTTATTTTACATTAAAAAATGATATTTTGTACAAAGTGGTGAACGATCAAGAACTTTTAATAGTCCCACTGGATATGAAAAAAATCGTACAACTTGAACATTAAGGATATTTTGGCATAAGCAAAACAAAAACTTTTTGGTCAAACAACAAATCTATTTCCCCAATATACCGAAGACTGTAGAAAATGTTATCACAAATTGCATCCAATGTATACTGTTGGGTTTTTATGGTTAAAAGATATGTATAATAAGAGATGTAATAATTAATTGCTCATACGACGGACCAGTGTCTTTTTAAATTATTTATTACAGACACAGACAAACATAATAAAGGATATGGGGATTAATTCCCGCTCGAGAAACATAACCGTTCTCCTCAATTTCCAAACTACAACTGCTTTGTTCAAAACAATATCACGTGACGTGCGCGCATGCGCGAACATGCCGCCCGCCATTGCAATGTGAAACATTCAATATTTTCACATAAGTAAATAACAGTTAAATTTAAATTTTACAAACATAAATTGCAATAATTTTACATAATGAAAACTAGTTAATAACATTACACAAATATTTGAAATGCACAGTACATAAAGTAAACAATCAGCAATACAAAAGAAAAAGATAGTGATAAATTTACCAAATTTATCTTTTTGAATAAAACATTAAAAAAAATTTCTCATTTTTTCTAAAGGTAATACACATAATTTGAATATTGGTCTTTTAAATATGCCAGAATTTGTTCTGACGTCCACGACACGAATATTGTTATCTTTTCCAGGATATGTCTTAATAATGCGACCTAAAATCCATTTAGAAGTAGGTATATTTTCCTCCCTTAAAATTACCATATCCCCAAATTTTACATTTTGTTTGGAAAACATCCACTTAGTACGTTGTTGTAAGGTGCTTAAATAAGATTTATGCCAATTTTTCCAAATCAATTGTACTGCCTTTGTAGTTCTTTGCCATAAGTTTAATCTGTTTTCATTGATATTTACCAAGGTAGGCTCTACAATTGAAGTAAGAGATCTTCCTATTATAAAATGTCCAGGAGTTAAGATGTTTAAATCCTCTATATCTGAAGAGAGAGGAGTCAAGGGACGTGAGTTGAGCATTGCTTCAACCTGAACTAAGACAGTCAAAAATTCCTCATACGTAAAATTAGAGTTGCTCACAACACGTTTAAGATAATATTTGATAGACTTCACTCCTGCTTCCCACAAGCCGCCAAAATTTGGAGCTCTAGGAGGAATAAATTTCCATTCAATGCTTTCTTCCGATAAAAATTTAGCTAAAGTTTCTTGTTTAAGCATTTTATTATGAAATCCTCTTAGTTCTTTTTTTTGCGCCACTGAAGTTGGTCGTATTATCTGAAAAGATTTTTGAAATTTTTTCTCGTCGTGCTATAAAGCGTTTAAGGGTTGCAATCATTGATTCTGAAGTAAGGTCTTATACAATTTCTAAATGGGTTGCTTTAGTTACTAGACAAACAAATATACAGACATAAATTTTAGTTAAGGAACCCTTTCTTTGGTTTTTGATTTTAATAAAAAAGGGACCACATAGATCTATACCTACAGAGTTAAGTGTAAAATCTGGATTAATTCTTTCCTTTGGAAGGTCACCCATTTTTTGATTACAGATTTGAGGATTTGCTTTAAAACATGTGAGACAATCATGTGTTAATTTTCTACACAAATTTCGACCATTTAAAGGCCAATATTTTTGCCTCAGTTGAAACAACAAAGTTTGAGGTCCAGAATGCAAATATTTTTCATGATAGTATTGAATGATCAATTTTGTTAATTTACAGTTAGAGGGCAATAAGATTGGATGTTTATTACAATAACTTAATGAGGAATTAGTTAACCTACCTCCAACTCGAATTATACCTTCTCGATCTAAAAAAGGGGATAAACTTTTAATCTTACTTGATGTAGAAACATTTGCATTTTTAAGAAGACATTTAAAGTCATCTTTAAGTTCAGCTCTTTGAGTTTCGTTGATTAAGAACATCTCTGCATGCCTTAATTCGTCAGAGGTTAGAGGTCCTACTACTTTATTCTCAGGATACTTGCAGTTGTTGAAGAACCTGAAAAGATAACTTAAAACACGAACAGTTTTTAAATACTTATTACTAATTTGTAATAGTGTTTCCAATAAGCTGAAAGAGTTAGAAATAGATAGAGTTATTTTTGAGTCATTAGTTAGTTCTGTCTGTTGCACACAGTCTTTCTTCATTTCACAAATATATTCTTCCTCTGGAACTACTGGATTTTCTTCTATAAAGGGTAGATTGGCAACTGACAGGAAGGTTGGTCCATTCCACCAGAACGAACAGTAAACGAGAACATCAGCATTGGCTCCTCTTGATATAGCATCAGCGGAAATATTTTCCTTTCCTGGGCACTAGAACCAGGAATTTATTTCAGTCAAAGATTTTATCTCCTTTACTCGATTTGCAACAAACTGTTTCCAGCGATTAGTGGAACCATTGATCCAATACAATGTTATTTTTGAATCAGTCCAGTAATAAATTTTGGATGAAACTTTACGGTCTATTATTTTTTTGACCGCATTCGTTAATCGAGACGCCAACAAAGCTCCGAGAAGTTCGAGCCGAGGCAGAGAAATTTTCTTTAGAGGAGTAACTCGACTCTTTGATGCTATTAGATTCACTTGAATTTCATTTCCATTTATTACTTGCAAATAGACGGCAGCACCATATGCCTTTTTGCTGGCATCACAGAAAGTGTGTATTTCAATCACAGTTGAATCTGTAATACAGGGAATAGTTAACCTTGGAATCTTTAATCGTGCCAAGTTTGGCAGCTCATTGCACCTTTGAAGCCATTCCTTTTGAACATCAGGAGGTAATGGTTCATCCCACTGGATTTTCCGAAGCCACAATTCTTGTAACAGGCACTTAATTCTTACTATAAATGGAGTCTGTTGGCGCCTGCGAGCGCAGCGCCCCCTTTGAGTTATAAAGAGAAACCGGCAGTAGCCATTGTGAGTCGGAGAAATAAAGAGTGTGTTTTTATACAGTCCTTGAGTGAGTGTTTATAGAGTTAAAACTGAGCTATTAACATTGGTCCGTCGAGCCGGAGAAAATAAGCAACCTATGGATCTATATAATGGCTATGATTGATAATTTACGCCTCTGCTGAGTATCGTCAACGTAATAGAGGTATGTGATTGAGTAATTTTTCTTGTTCTGAGAATAAATCTTTATATTTATATTGAAGTATTAATAACTATCCAAAATGTTTAAAGGCGTAAAAAAGAGGATTTGATATTAATTGCTATTGAGTTAGGAGAAGATGTCAATGAGAAAATGACTGTTTCAGAATTAAGCAGTATTATAAAACAAAACCAGAAGTACGTGACAGAGAAAGATTCCGTTGTAGAATTAGCAAATACGATAATTGAAGAGCGAAAGTCCGATTAGTTGCGGCAACTAGAGTTAGAGAAAATTAAGCTCGAACAGAGAAAATCTGAAGAGCTTCAACAATTAGAGTTAGAAAAACTTAAACTCGAAAGAACGAAAATGGAATTAGAAATTGCTCGCGTGAAAGCGGAATCTAAGTCAAATTCAGAAGGTGAAAATTTTGAAAATAATCAGACTGAATCTTTAGACTCTCTCATAAAAAGTGTCCGTACTTTAACTATTAAAACTCCTAGTAGACCTGAGGGTTGGAGTTATTTTTTTGCATCTTTAGAAAGGGCCTTTATTTCAAAAAACGTCCCTGATAAATACAAAGCGGAGATTTTGTTAACTTTGCTAGGGGAAAAGGCGACTAATGTGATAACTTATATAAAGGATGACGAGTTAAATGAGTACTCTAAAGTAAAAACAATAGTACTTCGAGAATTTGAGCCTACCCCTCAATCATGTTTAGAACATTTTAGGAAAGCCCACCGCCAACCAAATGAAACATACGTACAATTTGCATCGCGATTAACGACGAGCTGGGAATATTATTTACAATTGAGGAAAGTAACAGATTTCGAAACTCTCAAAGATTTAATTGTGTCAGATAAAATATGACAGACCTTAGATAGAGAAACTATGTGTCATATTAATATGAGACAGGCGGACACATGGTTTAAACCCTCTGAATTAGGGAAAGAAATTGATTTATATTTTACTTCCCGAGGTAAGACTTTGGTGGAAAACTCAAAGTTTAATAAATTGTCCGAGTCAAAATACACATCGAGAGTTTTCCTTTCGGAAGTTAAAAATAATAAGTGTATTTTATCATGTAATGAGAATCACCCCATATATAAATGCCCTAATTATAGAAATATGTCAGTAAATGAGCGTATTGAGTTTGTAAAATCAAATAACTTATGTTTTAATTGCTTGGGGAATAATCATAGAGTAACAACTTGTAAATCAAAACATTCGTGCAATATCTGTAGGCGGCGTCATCATGCCACACTTCACTTTCAGTCAGAGCGAAAACAAGAACGTTTTTCGGCGCCTGTTGAGAATGAGAATGTAAATACTCTCAATGCGAAAGTGAGTTCCTTCCCCTCCCCCACAGCTTTAGAATTCGTTCCTACTGGCAATAAACAAGAGTCAAGTGGTCAGGATCAAAATTGCTTAGCGGCGACTAGTTATACTTCGTCAGCAAATTCGAAGTCTGTACTACTTAGCACTTTTATTTGTTTTTTAACCGATGACTTGGGAAATGTTTTACGCGTTCGTGGTTTATTAGACGTTGGAGCCAGCGCTAATTTTTTGAGTAAGAGTTGCGCTGACAAGCTTAATTTAAGAAAGGAAAAAATAAATATTGGAGTTTCAGGTTTAAATGGAATGTCTATGACAATTAAATCTAAAGTTAATGCTACGATTGTTAATGATATAAGAAATTTCAAATTAGATTTAGAATTTTTAGTTGTTCCCAGTGTTACAAATTTGACCCCTTTAAGGCAAATTGATATTTGCGTTCCGGAATTAAAAAACATTAAGTTAGCGGATTCGGGATTTAATGTTCCAGGTCCAATCGATTTAATTCTGGGAGCAGAGAATTTTTATGGACTATTAAAACCTGATAGAATTTACCCTACTAATACTAATTTAATTTTACAAAACACGGTATTCGGATTTGTAGTGAGTGGTAGTGTACCAATAGAAACTGAGACTAAAGTACACTGTGGGCTTATAAACGAGGGTGCCGACTTAAATAAAATTATGCGGAATTTTTGGGAAATAGAACAAATTGAAGAAACACGGAAATTTGAAACTGCAGAGAGAATTGAAGCTAATAATCATTTTATAAAAACTCATAAAAGGGATAAATCGGGAAAATTTGTAGTACAGATGCCATTTAAAAAAGATCCGAAATTATTGGGAGAGTCTAGAGAGATTGCAGTCAAAAGATTAAATTCCTTGTGGAATAAGTTAGAAGGGAATCCAGAACTTCTGTCATTATATCGTCAATTTATGAGTGAATATGAGTGCTTGAATCATATGCAAGAAGTTTCTATGACGCAAGAACCTGAAGTGGTCTACTATTTACCTCATCATGCAGTTTATAGACCACAGAAAACGAGTACGAAATGTAGAGTTGTGTTCAACGCTTCACAAATTACTTCAACTGGTGAGTCATTAAATTCCATACAGCTAAATGGTGGTGTAATTCAAGATGATTTATTTGCTATATTATTGAGGTTTAGAAAACATCTTTTTGCTTTTACTACCGACATTCAAAAAATGTATAGAATGATTTGGATTGATCCTGCACAAAGAGATTTGCTAAGAATTGTATGGAAAGATAGTAAGGAAGCGAATATTAAAACGTATCAATTATGCACAGTGACGTATGGAACCACTAGTGCTCCATATTTGGCTCAGAGATGTCTTCAACAGTTAGGTACTGATGAACAACTGAAATTTCCATTGGCTTCTCAAGTAATACAGAAGGATATGTACATGGATGATATATTGAGTGGAGGGTCAAATTTAGAAAGTGTAAAGTGTCTAAAGCAAGAATTAACTCAAATATTTAAAACTTGTGGTATGGAACTACATAAGTGGCAAAGTAACTGTCCAGAGTTAAGAGAAATTTCTGAAGATTCAAATGACTATAGCTTTGATGAAACAAAAACATTAGGGTTGCTATGGAAGGCCAAGAGTGATGAGCTTTCCTACAATATGCCCAAAAAAGATTCTTCTATGGTTACAAAGAGAGAAATTTTGTCCATAATTGCTCGCATTTTTGACCCACTTGGTTTGATAGGACCTGTACTTACAAAGGCTAAGGTTTTTATGCAACGTCTGTGGAGGTTATCAATAGACTGGGATGAAAGACTGCCATCAGATGTCGTACAAGAATGGTTACAGTTTTTTGATGGGTTGTGTGACATTAACTGTATTAAAATAAAGCGATGTATGCTTCCAGAGAATGTTGTAAAAATTGAACTCTTTGGATTCTCGGATGCATCGGAGGACTATTATGGTGCAGCAGTCTATCTAAGATGCGAATCAGTGAGTGGTGAATTAACTTCACATCTAGTGTGCAGCAAAGGAAGAGTTGCACCAATCAAAACACTTTCGATTCCACGACTTGAACTGTGTGCAGGTGTATTGCTATCTAAATTGATGAAAAAGATTAGCACTTCCCTAGAACTTAAGATAGATAAAATTTGGTATTTTTCGGACAGCAAAATTGTTTTGTCCTGGATTCGGAAGTCTCCAGCAGAATTGAAAACCTTTGTCGCTACCAGAGTGGCTAAAATACAAGTTCTGACAGATGTCTCACAATGGAGGCATATATCATCGGAGCGAAATCCTGCAGACATCGTTTCTCGTGGCTGCAATCCAGCACAACTGAGAAATAATTCCTTGTGGTGGCATGGACCACAACTTATCATCGAGGAAGTAGAGACGCTTAACAACTGTGAAGAGCTGATTAACGTGGACTTAGAACATTTTAATACAGAACTGGTTAAGAGTGAACGAAGGTTCAAGAGACCTGTTTTCCTAGTGACTTTTAATTCTTTAACTGAGGAGTTACTTAGTATTACTAACAATTATACTAAACTTGTTCGTGTTTTAGCTTTTCTTTACAGGTTCCTGAATAATTGCAAATCACAGCCAAAGGTAACTGGGCCTCTGCAATGTAAGGAAATTAAAGATGCTGAATTTGTCTTGGTAAAATTAGTTCAAAAAGAGTGTTTTAAAAGGGAAATTTCAGGCCTTCAGAAGGATGGTAATGTGCCTGTAGAGAGTAAGTTAAAAAATCTTTTACCATTTTTAGATGAAACGGGTGTTGTAAGAGTTGGTGGAAGACTAGCCAACAGTAAGTTTAACTTTGATAAAAGGTTCCCTATAATTTTACCTGCCGGTCATAAATTGACTGTGATGATTGCTGAAATGTTTCATAAGAACTATTTACATATTGGCCCACAAGGGTTATTGTTTCTTATTAGACGAAGGTTTTGGCCTTTAAGTGGACGTAACCTTTGCAGAAAACTAGTGCACGATTGTGTTGTTTGCTTTAAAGCAAAACCAGTACCTTGTCAACAGCTCATGGGACATTTACCTGAAGAGAGAGTAACCCCAAACTTTCCATTCCATTGTGTAGGGGTAGATTTTTTTGGTCCTTTTTATATAAAATATCCCAATCAAAGAAAGGGAATGTATAACAAAATTTATGTGTGTATTTTCATTTGTTTTGTGACTAAAGCTTGTCATTTAGAGATGGTAACAGACCTCTCTAGTGATGCCTTTGTAGCAACACTTAAGAGATTTTTTAGCAGAAGAGGGAAAAGTGTCCACATATTTTCTGATAACGCTACTAATTTTGTTGGCAGTAACTCCGAATTAAAGAAATTGAGTAAAATAGTTAGCAGTCCAGATGAAAACTTGAGTAATTATTTGTCCAAAGAAAAGGTTGAGTGGACTTTCATTCCCCCTAGAACCCCAAATCATGGTGGACTTTGGGAGGCAGGTGTCAAATCCGCGAAATACCATCTTAAACGTGTAGTTGGCAATTTAAAACTAACATATGAGGAATTCTTAACTGTAATTGATCAGATTGAGGCAATTCTTAATTCCCGCCCATTGCATCCCTTGTCATCTGATTTAAATGATTATGATGTCTTGACACCTGGCCATTTTTTGATAGGCAGACCTATCACAGCAATTGCAGAACCCAACATCCAAAATTTACATGATAATAAATTAAAACAATGGCAAAAATTAACTAAGATAGTGCAGACATTTTGGAAGCATTGGTCTAACAATTATTTAAGTGCAATACAAGAAAGATCAAAGTGGAGGTTCGCCAAGGAGAATGTGCAAGTTGGCACTATGGTGATTTTAAAGGAGGACAATGTTCCGGTTTTTAACTGGCCATTGGGCAGAATTATGCAAACATTCCCAGGAAAGGATAAGAAGGTGAGAGTAGTTTTAGTTAAAACGAAGAATGGGGTTTTTAAAAGGAGCATTAATAAAATTTGCATTTTGCCATTGCCTAATTAAGGAATGAGAACTCTATCAAATATATCTGTGTATCATTATGTATTTTGTGTAGTTTATTATTAATAGTGTGTATCATTGTACTCATATTTTATATCGTGTGTATTATATTGTGTGTTATATATTGTATATAGTGTGTTAATATTTTTCTTGAGATTTCAAATTGTTGAATGTACCATGTCAACGCCGGGCGGAATGTTGGCGCCTGCGAGCGCAGCGCCCCCTTTGAGTTATAAAGAGAAACCGGCAGTAGCCATTGTGAGTCGGAGAAATAAAGAGTGTGTTTTTATACAGTCCTTGAGTGAGTGTTTATAGAGTTAAAACTGAGCTATTAACATAGTCAATAATCCCAATGGGTCCAAGATTTTACCAATGGCTTGTAAAATAAAACGTTTGGTGTCCTTTCGGTTTGATAAAATTTCTATCAAACCTTGGATGTCAAAGATTAAACAATCTTCAGTTGTGTCCCAACCTAAGCCAAGTACTTTTGTTGAATTTGATGCCAGACTAATAGATTTCTGAGGAGATTGTACATCAAACTCTTCTTTCTTCCATTATTCCATCAATTCACAATCATTAGTGATCCATTTCCTCAAGTTCATATTGGCTTCAGACATTATGACTTTGGCTTCGCGAGAAATTACAAGAACATCATTTAGATTGTCTCCACCAGTTAAAAGGTCGTCAACGTAGATACTTGTATCTAACAATCCCACAGTAACTGGATATTTATTTTTAAATCCTTTTAAATGTTTCTTGATGGTAGCTGACAACAGAAATGGGCTGGCATTTACTCCGAAAAGAACGCGTTTGAATCTGTAAATTTGGAGATTGCGTTTTCCATTTGCTTCTTCAAACCACAAGAAGCGCACTGCATCTCTATCCTTTTCCGACAAGGAAACCTGCAGAAAGGCCTTCTCTACATCAGAGGAGATGGCAGTTTTATTCAATCGAAATTGAATAAGTAAATCAAAGAGATTTGGGTTCAAATTAGGGCCAGTCCATAGACAATCATTCAGAGAAAATTCATCGTAATCATGTGAGCTGGCGTCAAACACTATTCTGATTTTAGTTATAAGTCTGTCTTCTTTATAGACTGCTTGATGTGGTGAATAATATATGGGTCTGTCTACGACTTGAGCTTCATTTTCGTCAACCCGTTCGATTATTCCTTGCTTCAGATAGTCTTTCAAAGTATCATTATATTGAAAGCGTAACTCTGGATTTGTACAAAGTCTTTTTTGCAAACTCTGCAAACGTTTTTTTGCAACGATAAAATTATTGTTCAATTTTAAATCTTTCCAGTCCTTTTTCCAAGGTAATTCAACTTGGTAACGGCCATTTTGAAAGGTAGTTGTTTCTTCAAATATCTCCATAGCTTTGTCACCTTCTGAAAGTTTGGGGTCTTCGTGTTTTATTCCAATAGATTCGAGCTCCCAAAATTGTTTCAAAGTATCATCTATCGTTTCGAAGTCTTTGACAAGACAACACAATACCTTATTAGAAGATTGGGTATTGTTTAGAGTACCAGTGGCTATCCAACCAAACACAGAATCACACATCAGAAGCTTATCATTAACATTAAATGTATTCTTCTTTAGAATTTTAAAAAATAATTCAGCACCAATCAGTCCATGTATTTTTCCTGGTTTGTAAAAGGTTGGGTCAGCAAGCTTAATAAAGTTAGGCAAAGTGATTGAAGAAATATCCAAACGAGAAGCTGGTGTTAAATCTGTAATTTTTGGAACAATAAAAAAATCTGCATTTTCTACAAAACTTTCTTCGGAATTTGAAATAACTGTATTTATCTTTGATTTTATATTGTAAGATAACCCATTTAATCCAGAAACAGGAGCATTAATTATTTTTCTTTTAATTCCCAGCATATCAGCGCATTCATTTGTTAAACAATTAATATTCGAGGCTGAGTCCAATATGCATCGTATTTTAATTTTCTTTTTAAATTTATCTTCAAGTAAAATATAAACCGTACTCAGCAAAACAGAATTGTTTTTCTCAGATGTATTACTCAAAGACTGAAAAGAAAAACAGTCTCATTTTTATTTATTATATTATTCTTAGGCGCCGATGAATTCGCTTCCGCTTGAGCAAAAGAAGTAACATCTGCATTTTCTTCGAATGTCAAACCATCAGTACCGCCATCTTTGGCCACACTTTTTTCGCAGTGAAGCATTGAATGATGGCGTTTAGAACACACTAAACAAGACACTTTAGAATAGCAGGAACTAAGTGTATGATTTTTATTAAGACAGTTAGTGCAAAGTTTTTTTTTCTTTCACTATTTCAAATCTTTTGTTAACATCTAATTTTTGAAAATTAGGGCATTTATTCAAAGAGTGATCACGATTACACAATGCACAACAATATTTCGACTTGGATTTATCGTTAGCGTTAATCATCAAAGATTTTGTTTTATTAGATGGGGGTGAAAACTTGTTTATGTTTTTCGGAAGAGGATTGCGATTTACGCTCTCAAGATATGAACTTCTTTTTTCTAAGAATGAAATTAATGCTTCATATTCAGGAACTTGAGTTGATTTTAACGTATACTCAAGTTGCTTTCTTGTTTCTTTATCGAGCTTTTGAAGCACGATGTTTACTAGTAAAACATCCGATAAAGAATTTTGTTCATAATTCAAAACTTTTAAAGCTCTTACATTTTTATTCAAACAGTCAACTAAGTTTCTTAATTCTTTAGATGATTCAAATTGCATTTTGTCATAATTAATAATGGCAAGAATATGAGTGTCGACCAAAAGTCGGCGATTCTCAAAACGCTCAGTCAGAGCTGCGAATAAAGATTCAAACGAATCATCTGACGTTTCTATCTGTTTTGCATCACCTTTTAATGATGCACGTAAATAAAATAATTTTTGAGTTTCATTTAAACATTCATTATTTGAAATAAGATGTTCGAATTGATTTTTAAAATTAGACCACTCTTCATACTTTCCAGTAAAAATAGGGAGTGGTATTTCAGGTAGTTTAACTTTCACTTTCGATTCAGAACATTCTGATGAAGAAGTATTCGAACAATTAGAATAATTTACGTTCTTAAATGAATCAATAAATAGTTTAAACTTTACCTCCAAATTTTCCAGTCTTGTTTCAATGTCTTCCAAGTCATTTTCGACATCTGGAATTTCACTGATGTTTGGTAAATCGTAGTATTGCTCACGAATGTGATCAATGCGATTTTGGAGAGTTCCAACTTTTTTAGATTTAACTTCCAATTCACTCACCGTTGTACCGGATAAATCCGTTTCAGAAAATTCTTTCACAAAACTTTCGAGTTTCGTTATGGAGGTTTTGATAGCTCCTTTTAACCGATTTAGTTTATACATAATTCGTTGGTACGACTCCGGCTCGACGGACCACTATGTTGGGTTTTTATGGTTAAAAGATATGTATAATAAGAGATGTAATAATTAATTACTCATACAACGGACCAGTGTGTTTTTAAATTATTTATTACAGACAAACAACTAATAAAGGATATGGGGATTAATTCCCGCTCGAGAAACATAACCGTTCTCCTCAATTTCCAAACTACAACTGCTTTGTTCAAAACAATATCACGTGACGTGCGTGCATGCGCGAACATATACTTTCATAAAAAAAAAAAATTGGCAAACAAGAAGGATTTCTACATCCAATACCAAAAAGAGACTTGCCGCCTGATACATTCCACATAGATTTCCTAGGACCACTCCCATACACCAACAAAAACTACAAACACATTTTTACAGTAGTAGATGCTTTTGCAAAATTTGTTTGGATTTATCCAGTCAATTCCACTTCAACACATGCCTTAGAAAAATTGAAACTACAACAAGTAAATTTCGGAAACACACGACGAATAATTTGTGATAAAGGATCAGCTTTTACTTCAACAGAATTTCAAATATATTGCAAAGAGGAAGACATCGAAATTATTTTAATCTGCATAGGAGTACTACGCGCCAATGGATAAGTTGAAAAAAATTCAAGGAACATTAATATCACAGTTTTAACAATACTAACACTTAAAATCCTTCAAATTTACAAGAACAAAAAACAAACCATGGGACAGTTCATATATATAAGAACTTTAATTAAAAAACTATTGACTTTTACTTTTCTGCCAAACAAGAACAATTGAACTTTAATTTTTGCATTTTTTCTTTCTCCCAATATGTTTTTCTCTTTATCTTTAATTACTTTCTTTTTATATTTTACTATAATAATTAGCAAATTGGTCGGGGACCGACCACATCAGGACGGACGAGTGTTGTATTCTCTAGAGACTACAGGGCCACCGCTCACATCAGCGCCTCTCATCTTCCCCAACATTGCGCGGGAGATGGATCAGCCAGGATGTTGTAATAACGCTCCTTAAATCTAAACTTTTATATCATTAAATAGATTTGTTAATTAACGTGCACACAGCTCTCATTCAACATACACAAACCCCTGGACATCCCCACTACAACATATATATATATATATATATATATATATATATATATATAAAGAACGCTAAAAGTGATATTTTCAACTCCTTGCTATCAATAAAAAATTGCAGATATATATATATTTATTAGCATTTTAAATATATTATTTGTATATGATAAGTAATGGAAATTTTATTTCATTATGTTCGAAAATGAAAACAGATTTAATTTTTAATTAATTTTAATTTTATAATTTAAGCATAAAAGTTTTGTTTTCATGTCATTAAATATTAAAAAAAAGTGAAATTTGTGCTGATAAATATAGCACAATGCTCAATAAATTATGCCTTAACAATAGGTTTTATCATCAAAATGTTTGCGAATTGGGTGTTTGTAAAATCCTAACTAACCAACTCGATCCTATTTATTTCTAAGGATTAGTTTGTAGGAACAAATAGATAGAATGCAAATTTGACTTACAAGCTGGCTCTTCTCTTATTACTCAATTGATTTGTAACAAAAGTTATTCAGGTAAAACACATTTGCTTTGCAAAGTTGTAGTTAACAGCAAATTATAAATACTTAATAATAAATTATTGAATTATAATAAAATAATTGTGTTTTATTGTCTTGAATTGGAAAATATATAGTAAACAATGCGAAATTTTACATAAGTAAGTTACGTAAATGTTTGGATTTCGAACCTGAATTTTTTCCGGGTTTTGGAGATTTTCTCATTATTGATACGTTTTAATAACCACTCATTCATGCCAATGGTCGACTACGCATACTTAAGCCAAACGACAGCAATTATTCCTTATGAGGAATTAAATTATCCATAACTTACTGTTGAAGCTAATCATATTTGTCATCTCAGCGATTAATAGTTTAATGACAGAACTGTCTAATCTCATAATTTACTAAAATAGCATCTTTTCTATAGGAATATGTAACTTAAGGTCATTTTAATTTATTTAAAATAATAGAAACTGCTCAAAATGTTGCCAGATTTTTCTATTATTCAAACATCATTTTTTGGCTGAGCCGATCTATGGCGGACATGCTAGCGTCCCTAACTTCGAAGCTGTAGGTACGGCTTTCGAATCCTGGTTTGGGCATGGATGCTCTTTCTCTCTCTGTAATTGTCCTTTATCCCTTCAAATTCGAGGAGAAGTTGGCACACCCACTGGGTGTCCCATTGTATAAGATGCCGTCATCTTCCCTCATTGTAGCTCTGAATACGTATACCCTAAGGGCAGACTGGAAAAAAACTTTTTTTGTTGAAAAAGTCTCATTTTGTTGACTGAAAGCTCAATGATTTACTTGATTGGTTGATTAATTAGAAATATTCTGTAGGGAAAAATTTGATGAATTAAAAGTTTGAATGATTGATCAAAAAACAGCGGATTACATCCAGCCAAATTTAAAATAAGTCTAAAATTAGCTCTCTTAGGTAATTTTTCTGATGATTTAACTTTTTCGGAGCCACAACTAGCTTACCGTGCAGTTCTAGTGTAGCATGAATGAATTAATTGTGTGTTATTTTTGTAAAGATTCTTTACAATACACAAATTTTTATAAGTAAGAGCCATCTGGTGGAGAACAAAGTCCCTTTCATGTTTAGAAGAGATTAGGCAGGATATTGGATCTAGTCGGAAACCATTCTATTGAGAAGCCTTCATATGTTAAAAGTTGTGCCAAATCCAATCTCCCTCCACTGGTTTATCATAGCATAGAGAGGTGTAGGCTAAACCAGATGTCGACATCGTCTCACCATTGTGGTACATGAAGTGCTTGGCTGTTTCTAAAAGTTTCAATTGGAGGAAATAGGCAGCAATAATCATCTCAGTACTCTGCTTGCATAAGTTTATTCAAGTAAAAGTTTGAACATAAGATTTTTAAAACACCATTTGAAGTATTATTTTCTTTTCCAACAAATTCATGAACTTTTAAAGAACATTTTTCATGCTGATGTCATAGAAAGATAAAATGCTGTTGCATCTGCCTATATAATTAGTATGGAATGTGTCTAGATGCAAAGCAAAAAAATCTGAATACATTAAGTTTTTTAATCAAAATTTGGATTTTTTTTAAGACTTGCTCAAAATTTTTGAGAGACTAAAATTTATTTCGGAACATGTGGAAATTTTCAGAAGTGAGTTTTAAATTATGATTTATTTTCACTATGTTCTGGGATGGCTTAATATACTATAAGCTAAACATTTGTAATTATATTAAAAACATTGATATTGCTTGGAAAAATCTAATATTTTTGAAAAATATCTTTAGTAATATGCTAGAAAATACTTCAAAATTTTTATTGGATTGAAACAAGGTTTCTTGAGAAGTCAAAATTAAATGCATGCTCTAAATTTCCATTTTCAGTCAATTATATTCAAGACCAAAATTAAATGTATAAAATTTCAAAATTGCCTGCAAAATTCGTAAAAAAATTAAACTGGCTATTATTTTTAATATTGACTAATTGACTAATTATTTAAAAAATGCTGAAGTTTATCCTAAACTGCTTTGCACTTTTTTTAATTAATGTTTTATTGTAGATATTTTTTTAATCAATAACAAGCTATAAAACTATAGAAACTAGTAAATCATTTCAGTCAATAATAGTTTTAAAATATAATTCCATTGAGGTTTGAGACACTTATTTTTAAAATAATTCTTATCCATCAAGATTTTTATATTTTTTGTTGATAATTAGTTCTTTGTATGTAATACTAAAAGTTAAAAGTTATTATCATATAGCATAAAATATTATATAATGTACTAATAATGCAAATACTAAAAATAATTAGAAAACTCAGAATTTTAACAGAAATTTGTAGAAGCACTTATCGAAAAACTTATAGCATTAATGTACAATTGTTATTTCTCTAATAAAGTATGTAATAGTAAAAAAAATAATTAGAATTTTCTTTTATAAACTTATTTATAATACACATTCCCGCATATACTTAGAATTACGATTTTCTACAAATATCCCTTCACAAGTTTGGTTGTTTATATTTTGAAAAGGAACTAAAGAACAAATTGGTTCTTCGGACGAATAGCTTCACATAGGGTCACAAAAACTTCTATTAGTATATTTGATTCAAATATCCGGATATATAAATACTATATATTTTAGAATATTATAATTCAAATATGGATATTTATAAAACTGTCAACAGGATATTTTAAAATAGCCTTAAAGTATTTGTATTTTTATTAAAATTGCATACAAGGCAAATTTGATTATTTGGATCATTTACTTGAATTTTTCTAACCTTATGGATGTCCATTTGATTTTAACTTTGGATGAATCTCTTAATAATATTATTCAATCAGATATCAACAATAACTGTAATATTTAAATTCAATCAATTCTCATTAACCTTTTTAGGACGGGGCGCCTTTGCTTAAGACGCGCGTTCAGGACGAAGCTGAAGTGAAAGGAATGATATTACAGGACAGGGGGTTTTCTCCGCTAAGCCTAACTTTAGAAAAAAATTCGTAAATAATAAAGTCCTATCGCCGTGATTTTTGGTAGCATTTTAGATTATCACATAATCTAATAACATTAAAACTAGACTTTAATAATGTTTTTCCTTCAATTTATATGAAAATATATATATAAAAAAGTTGCTTACTTTGAAAAATAATTTTCGACAGTGCAATTCTAATTTTTCCAAAATTTTAATTGACAAAAAACTTTAACATATTTTCAAATCAATAAAAACTATACAAGGGCTATTTACAAGAAAAAATAACAAAATTTAAAATGAAGACTGAGTATGGAAAATCTCAAATCACGGAGAAACGCAAAGTCCGACATTGCATGATTTGCAAGTATAAAATGTTAGTTGTTTTTTTTTTCTTTCATCGCGGTTTGTGAGCAAACAATGCACTTTCTGCGACTTTTTTCTCCCTTTTTGTTCAAATTAAGGGTAGGAAAATGCCTAACAGATAATCCTCGCCATAATAATCTGGAGTCGAGAATTTTCGAAATAACAAGAAAAGTGAGCAAATAAAACCGAAAGCAGTAAAAACTGTAACGAAACTGACGCTAAAACCATATAAGGCATCCCATAGTAGCGAAAACAAAATAAAAAAGCGTTCAGAGAGCTATCAGAAGAGAGAATGCTTAAATCACGTCGAAAATTGAAGATCCGAGCTGTGTTTGTTTACATTGAGATTTCCTCTCCCCAGCCACAGCTGATAATCAAAATACCAAACAAAAGCAGGAATACGAAAAAAATGAAGGTCAGAAAATTAAAACTACTTTCAGTTTAAATGTAATGGACATATAGTGCCATCTAGTGATTATTAAAAATTGTTCCAGCTTAAAATGCATATATGCACCGCCCGGCCCTCACTTTCGTCCGTACGAAATGCATATATGCACCGCCCGTCGCGAAGGGTTAAGCATCTCTCATTCAACTTTAACATTTAAATTTTGATATATTATGTTTAAAAAAATTTTATATATTAAAAACTTATATAGTTTCGCTTATGAATTGTGATTAATTACATATACTAATCTAAATGGATGAGATAAAATTTCAGTTGAGAGTGAAAAATTCAAATATAATGAATTTTCTTGTAAATATTTTTCTATTGCAGAATGAGAAACAGAAAATTAACTTTCTAAAGTCATCTCTGTTGTCTTCCAATATATTCCAGTCTTTCTTAGATTGCTGCAGGTGAATCTTCTCATTTTGCTGTGCTTTTTGTTCCGAAATTTTAGAGTTTGGTTTGTTTGGTTTGTTTTTCGCTCAACGGTCATTTTTTGCACACGAGGGCTAATTAGACCGGGACCTACGGTTTAAAGTGGATTCCGAACCACTACAAACATCCATGCCCAAGGTGGGATTCGAACCCACGAACTGTTGAACCGAAGGCAAGAGCGCTAACCATTCGGCTGCCAGCTCGGCCCGAAATTTTAGAGAGTACAAACAGATTTTTAAAAATAATGATTGGTAAGTACTGAGATTCTCATGTGCTTTAATTAATAACTTGTGCTTTAATGTGCTTTAATTAATAATTTTTAACTTGAATTGAAACTTTCAACTAATTGATAAAAATCAAATGATTGATATCGGTATAGACTCATAAGTATTTGCTTACAAGGAACTATAATTTTATTAAGGTTGTTAAAAGTAGGGCTTATACATTTGGTTTGCTTAATTGTCTACTAAAAGTTCAATTAAATAGAATTTTTTTGCGATACGAGGGTCACTCTGAAATGTTTGAGATACAACTAGGTTTTTAAAGTTATACTTACAAAATTTTAGGTGTGTTCAAAGTAGTCTACTCCAGCATCAATGCACATTTGAAGACGAATTTTCCACAGATTAAATGTCTCAAGCCATTCATTTCTTCGAATAGATGAAAAAAATGCATTTATAGCCACATCAATCTCTTCTTCTGAATGAAAACGACGTCCACGTAAGTTCTTTTTTAGATTAAAAAATAACCAAAAGTCGCACATAGCTAGATCAGATGAATACGGCGGATGTTCGATCACTTTAATTTGTTTTTGTTTAAGAAACTCAACTGTTAATCCTGCTGTATGTGAAGATGCATTGCCATGGTGAAGCATTAATCCCATAACATCCAGTTCTTGTAGAATTTCTGGAAGATATTTAGTTGTATACCAGTTTGCTGCTACTGTCTTCTATCCTTCCAACTTGATGGCTTTGACCAATCCCGTACTTCTGAAGAAAACGGCATACATAACTTATTTCAGTGCGCGTTGTTTTTTCACCATTGTCGGCGTGGGATCATCTTCAAAGATCCATACTTTGCTTTCTTGACATGTTGGAACGTCAAAAAACGGTATGTACGTTTCATCACCTGTTACAATTTTAGAAATGATGCGGTGGCCACCATCATTCAGCTTATTAAGAGTTTCTTTACTGATTGTGACACGCTCCTCTTTTTGATGCTCAGTTAGATTATGAGGAACCCCACGGCAAACTATTCTTTTCATATGTAATTCTTCATGAATGATTTTGTGTATGGTTGCGGATCCAATGTTAAGTGCCTTCAGTATCATTTGATAGGTACAGCGATTATCATCCATTAACATTTTTCGTATGGCAGACATATTATCCGGGATTACTGCCGACGGCGGCCTTCCTGTGTGTTCTTCATTCTGAAGAAAATTGCGACCTCTTCTAAATTCTCTAAACCATCTGAATACAGTAGCACGAGCTGGAGATTCATCACCAAATGCTAATTGCAACCGTTGAACGCATTCTTGATTTAATCCTGCTTTGAAATCGTATAAAATCATAGCGCGAAAATGTTCTCGCGTCAATTCCATTTTCTCTTCTGCTTAAAATTTATTCCACGCTAAACAAGTTGAAGTAAGTCAGTAAAAAATCGTCTTCTGTGTTAAAATACTTTGTACTTTAAAATTAAACCGTTATTTTTATTTTGTAAATTTTCGTCTGTGCGTATCTCAAAATTTTCAGAGTAACCCTCGTATAATGAGACAGCTTTATAGTTAGTACTTTGAAATTCAGTTCAACTGATCTTGGATTTGATTTTTATATCAAATCCAAGAATGGATATGGATGTGTTTGCAGCAATTTGAAACTCACTTTAAATTAACTCTCAATGGAAACAGCTGAGAAAATCAAACACTTAACAGACGAGAACTTTCGATTTCGTTATGTGCGCGGATGTAAGAGACACAAGAGGCATAGTAGGTGTGTGTCGGAGCGAGAGGAACGGTGGTGTAGCGGTGGTACCGCTTCTAGGCAATGGAAAATACATGTGTTTCGAATGATGTAAAAAGAATCATCTAAATTTGTGTTTGTGTCTGTAATAAATTTCATGTTTGTTAATGTAAAATAAATCTGTCGTAAAAAAAAAAAAACAAGATATTTTGGTATTACTGAGCGATCCTGGAAACAACAGTTTCGTGAAACAATCACAACAGCCTTGTTCAGAAATTGATCGTAGAGGAACAACCAAACAAGTCTGCCATATAGTGAAGTTTAATTTATCAAAAGAATTCAGTTTTTTTTTACAGTAATCTAGTAAAAGCCGCAATAAATATAGATAATTAATGAACTCTTAATAAAAGTTTATATAAAACTTTTCACAAAAAAGTTCTTGTTATTATCACAAAATTGAAAACTTCTAAGTTTAAATAATTTTTTTATCCGAAATTGAACCAGATCACACATTTAACATTTTTTTTTATCATTTTGCCTTGCGGGTATGTGCAGGTGCATTCATATTTCACCTTTTAAAAGTTTGTCGCTCGTCGTCAGTTGCTACTGAATTTAAGGCGGCAACAACTAGCTATAAATTATTTTTAAATCGAGTCTAAGTCGCCTCATCTTTTGCTTTTTGAACACTTCTCCTGCTCTTATGAGACTTTAACATCTTCTACCTCTTAACTTTCCCCTTTTTCTAGTTGACATGATGTACGGGTTCATATCATTGAATGTTATAAAAATTTTCCATGCGATATCCCAAAAATAAATTATATTTATCCTTTTCTTAGCTATAGAAAATAAAATACTAACACGGTTACTTTTTAAAAACTCTTTCTCTTACCGCTATCAGTAATTTTCAGATATTCCTGTTTTAACAGATGATTACAAAAGAATTATGTTGGATGTGATGTATATTTTGAGAACACTTCATACAGTTAGTGTTTTTTAACAAGGTTTATTCAGTATGTACGAGGGTCACTCTGAAAGTTTTGAGATACAACTAGGTTTTTAAAGTTATACTTACAAAATTTTAGGTGTGTTCAAAGTAGTCTCCTCCAGCATCAATGCACTTTTGTAGACGAATTTTCCACAGATTAAATGCCTCAAGCCATTCATTTCTTCGAATAGATGAAAAAATGCATTTATAGCCACATCAATATCTTCTTCTGAATGAAAACGACGTCCACGTAAGTTCTTTTTAGATTAAAAAATAACCAAAAGTCGCACAAATCAGGTGAATACGGCGGATGTTCGATCACTTTAATTTGTTTTTGTTTAAAAAACTCAACTGTTTATCCTGCTGTATGTGAAGATGCATTGTCATGGTGAAGCATTAATCCCATAACATTCAGTTCTTGTAGAATTTCTGGAAAACATTTAGTGGTATACCAGTTTGTTGCTACTGTCTTCTATCCTTCCAACTTGATGGCTTTGACCAATCCCGTACTTCTGAAGAAAATGGCATACATCACTTTTTACAGTGCGTGTTGTTTTTTCACCATTGTCGGCGTGGGATCATCTTCAAAGACCCATACTTTGCTTTCTTGACATGTTGGAACGTCAAAAAACGGTATGTACGTTTCATCACCTGTTACAATTTTAGAAATGATGCGGTGGCCACCATCATTCAGCATATTAAGAGTTTCTTTACTGATTATGACACGTTTCTTTACTGATT